>JANHJO010005520.1:33988-45978 GCA_032468235.1 Pseudoxyrhopus heterurus | reverse complement strand
TTTTCAGCAGCGTGGAGAGGGGGGATTTGCTGCTTGGGTAACAGCCTATCCTCCATAAAATAACTACCCAGGCTATTGTGCTCTGGTGGCTATTAGATCTCCACCGGGAGCACGATATCATAGTCTCTATGAGACTGAAGGATGCCTATACTATTACATGCAAAATACAATTTATTTATCTATAAAATTTATTAGCCATCCATCTTGCCACATGGGAAATATTCATTGAAAGAAGCTGATTAGACAAAATGCTGTTAAAACTGATCAATTACTACCTGTAATGTAAATATTCTTAAAGTTTGGTTCTTCTTTATTTGCATTGGATTACAGAATGTAATTATACAACCACTTAATGTCTGCCTGATCTAAATGCAGTTAATGTATTACAATATTATACTTGAGGCTTGTGCAGTTGTTAATGATCGAGGTTACAAATATTGTTAGAACCACAAGATACACAGTGAAATAAATATATATCACAGCTATAGAGCTGACACATTCATTCCCAAAAGAACAGAGGAAAAAAAAGAAGCACACCATTATTTTGAAACCATTTTAATTGAAACCAACAGCACTAATTAGGAGCTAAGTAGAATTATAGATCACATATTACAGAATTCAGCCATTAGTTGCAAAGACGTGTCCAAGTAACTTAGTGTGAGGCATATTTGATTAGCACAATCAGTTTGGCAGCAAGTTTCATGCTGAAGACTGCCCAGCAGCATATCATTAACACGTAAAACTTCACGTAAAACTAAAAGTGATGGCAAATCTTTTAATAAAGGCCTTCTATAAAGACTATAGATATAAATGAATCCTATGAACCAATATCCACCATCCACCCGATATTTCGGTCCATTTCTTCTCCTCTCTGGAGATTGACTCAACTCTGCCTTTGGCAAGTTTTAATAGACAGGAGTTAGAACCCAATTGTACAAGTTATATAAACTCACAGCCCAAGCTAATATTAAAACAAAAACAAAACGATTAGGAACTTGGTGAAATCAATCACTTTAAATGAAATATTAGATCACCTACGTATACTGGAAGGGATTAAAAGGAATGAAAGACATTAAATGGCACATCCTTCAGAAGAGCAGAGGTGGTATTCAGCTAGTTCTGATGAACCGGTAGCGATAATCCAGAGAACCGGCAAATACCACCCCTGATTGGCTGACCCCAACAAATACCACCTCTTGATTGGTTGACTGCATAGCTATGCCCACCAAGCCACGCCCACAAAACTGGTAGTAAAAAAAATTGAATCCCACCACTGCAGAAGAGGGTTTTGTTGTACAATAATACAATAATATTGTACAATAATAATGAATTCTGCAGTGGCTGAAAAGTGTGTCTGAATAAGCATTTACTGAATTTACCTCCGAATTGTCCCTGTGAGGATTCCCTCAGGGTTAAGACCTTGGAAAATTCAAATTTGCTTCTGAGCTAACAGGTAACCAAGGGCCCTAAACTAGACTAGGCAGTAGTGAAAAAAAAATCCACAAGAACGTAGTGACAAATCGCCAGGAATATATAACCAGGATTCAAGCTCAGTTCAAAGCAATCATTACTTTATAGGCAGCTTAAATTCTTGCTCCAGAAGAGCAAACCACCAAGAAATTCAAAGCAAACATTTGGACAGATAAAAACAAAAAAAGCATATCGATAGTTGACTTAGCATACCCCAATATTCAAGAACTACAAATAAGTTGCAGTCCTGAGCTGTCATCCAACAGAGGGATAACATCAAGATCACAAGAAGTGATATACTGCACTAGTGAGTTCACACTTGGAATTCTGAGTTCAGTTCTGGGAACCACAGTACAAAAAACGGTACTGAGACCCTAGAAAATGTGCAGAGAAGAGCAACAAAGATGATAATGAGTCTGGAGGCCAAATTGTATGATGAATGCTTGAGGAAGGTAGGTATTTCTCAAAGAGAAGAATTGGGGGGAGGAATATGATAATTGTCTTCCAGTACTTGAAGGGCTGTCACAGAGAAGAGAAAATTGGGTTATTCTCCAAAGCATCAGAGGACAGGACAAGAAGTAACGGGTGGAAGTTTGTTAAAGAGAGATCCAACGTAGAATAAGCAGAAATCTTTTGATGAGAGCAATTAATTAATGGAATAGCTTGCCTCCTAGAGTTTTGAAAACCGAGAGGTTTTCAAAAATACATTTTACAACCATTTGACCAGGATGGCCAAGGTCTTCTGCCTTAAGCAGAGGGTTGGACTAGAAGACCTCGAAGGTCCCTTCCAGCCCTATGAATCTATGTTCTAATTATGCATAATACAAATGAGGGGGAAAAAGCTTTGTTTAAAGGAATCCTCCACTAATCTTTTTTTGAGCTGAACTGGTAGACCCTTTAAATTTTTCCCTACATATTGTCCTTAATTGGAGTGTTTCCGCAAATAGGAAGGTGGCAAGGTCGAAACTAATAATTTTCCAACATATGCTTAGCTTTTGTTTACATTTTCATCTTTCTAAAAACATTGGCAGATGTTGGGTGTCCCAAAGGGAGCAGCAATCATTCCAAGGACCTTTTCCTTTTCTTGTATTCCAGACATCGTCAACAAAACTAACTCCCACACTTCTTTAAATCTCCTTACATGGTTTACACTTTGTTTTACTCAAAACTTCTTTTCTTCTCAATAGTCAAATCCAAACTTAGCATGTTTTTAATCTTCTTCCTTTCCAATAACACTTATTGTGATTGGGAAAAGAAGCAGATTTTTTGGGGTCACATCAGAAAACTAGTACACAAATGCCACAAGTGATGCCTAATTTGCCGAAACTCTCTCTCTCTCTCTCTCTCTCTCTCTCTCTCTCGCGCTCTCGCTCCCCCTCCCTCCCTCCCTCTCTCCCTCTCCTCTTGCTTTATAGACAGTAACAAGGGCTGATGGTCTTCAGAACTATCAAGGATATCAAAAAAAGCTTCTTGAGAAAATATCAAGCCATAGAAGAAGAAGCATCAAACAGTGGTATACTTCAAAGTTTATTTAGGTCAAGTTGAATTACTGACATAGTAAGAACTGTTATCTGGAATTGTACTTCTGACCTTTGTTTAGCCGCTATATAATAACTAAATAATGAACCTAATAAAAGGACCAACATCAAATAAATAAATTGACCATTTCAGAATTGGACTGGGATTTATTTTTCTAGAACTGTAGGCTTAATTTTTGTCCTTTGATACTCTTATGGACATGGTGAGAATATTGTATATGAACTATGAACACCTTCATAATTACGAGACATGATTCCCTCTTTGATCCCCTGTGTCCACTATTGTGAAACATTTTTTTAAGGGAAGTGACAAGAAGAATACGATAATATTCCTAGGGACATGAAGTAGTCTCATCTTTAAATGAACAGTAAATTATAATGACTATATTTTCCTACTGCCCTGAATGTCCTAGAGAAAATGAAGGACCTGGAATTAATGAACAATCCAACTGTAACAAGTAATATAAACCCATAGTTCATTTAACAGTAGAAAAGGCAGTAGTAACTTGGTGAAATTAATCACTTGAAGTTTAAATTTCAGGTCACCTGGAAGAAACTAACAGGATTGAGAGGCAGAGGATACACATACTGGATTCAAAAGGCCCAACCTTCAGAAGAGTAAATCACAACAATTTCAAGTTATAGGCATTTAGCTGATTCATTAATGTGAGAAGAGACAATCCTTGGACCTTGATTTCAACGTGTCAAGTAAGGACTGATGGCAACCGGAGGACAAAGTCATCAGAAATGGGGGCAGTATCAGCCCTTAACATGCTGGCCAAAAGCAGTGTTGAAGCAGATTTAGTAAGAAACTCTCCTCATATTCGTGCAAGTTTCAAGGAGGCAAATGAGTATTCAAGGAGGCAAATTAATTCCAGTAATGGCTTCCATTAACTTTGAATGACTTCCATTTGCAGGAACCATATGCTGCAATGCTTCGGGGATCTGTGCATTAGCTGAAGGAGCTTTGAGTTTGTCTAGCTAGGGAAAAAGCAAAAACCCTTTTGAGCATTGTACAACAGAGTAGACTACATCATGATAATAGTTGGACTACCAATAGCAACCTGAACAAGTCAATCTGTGCGGCTCTTAGCAGCTGGCAAGGTGTTTGAATTTTGCGTGAAATATGATAGCATACCATTTGTTCAATACCATGAAAGGAATATATGAGCCACAAAAGCACCTGAATATGATCCATAAAATTTAGAAAGATATATGGTGAGGAGTGGAAGAACTGAGGCATTATCAGCAAACTGAAAATATGGATTTCAAATATAATATATATATTCTGTGGGATCAAAAGAGATTTTGTGGGATGGAGCGAAAGCTCCAATGTTTACCCATTTGTCTATATATTTTTAAAACAATGGTAACAGAGAAGGTAAAGTTACCATACTTTCTGCCATTGTAATGAGGCATCCTTCAGTGATAGCTCTCTTTTTCTAGAGGCTGGCTTCAGAGACAGATAGCAATAGCACTGTATTTATATACCGCCTATCAGGGTTTGCAACCCTCTCTAAGCGGTTTACAACGTTAGCATATTGCCCCCAACAATCTGGGTACTCATTTCACCTACCTTGTAAGGATGGAAGGCTGAGTCAACCTTGGAGCTGGTGGGATTCGATCAGCCAAACTGCTGATCTGCTGTATTGCAGTACAGTGATCTTACCACTTGAGCCACACAGCTTCCTTAAAAATGTTGACGATGGCTTGGGTGAAGATAGTGTTTCCTCACTTCCCAGAATTTTAAACCCACTGGAGACTGCTGCCTTGTGATCACCTTGTCAGGAGGAAGTGTCTGGATCACTTATGATCTTGTCTGGAGAGAATTCCCAAGAGCTGGTCCATTTGCTGACTCTTTATTACAGTATGGACATTGGATCCTCTCTCAGCATAGCCATCTTCAGTTCACTATTTCTTCTCCTCCAGTAAGTCTTCTAATGAAATTAACAGATTCCCCCTACACAGGAAAGCATTGCACTGATGACATTTCATGTAAACTTATCTGATTCATAGAGAGTGGAAGGTGTTACAGTAGCAACCAAGATGGTGTATGTACAAGAGATGACTATTGCTCTAAACAATGATTCTAGAATATGTTGTTATTTGCGGCCTTTGTCTCAGGTCTTGCAGGTTTATATTTTTCTTCCTAGGTTTGAGTAAAGACAGATTGGGGTAACCATGGCGCTGAATGGTATGCTGGAAACTTAGGGCTTTAACCAAGACAAATGCAATTCAATTAAAAGTTAAAATAGAACATAAACATTCAAATGTAACATGCAATTTTGACAAGTTCTTAAATGCAATTCAGTGTGTACCCTCTGATGAAACAGGAATCACACTAAAATGTACTTTTCAGGATTATTCCCCATATGCTAAAAATAACAAACCTGTCCATTTCCATCCCATTAAAAAAAATCCAGATCAGCCAGCACCTTTTGAAGGGGTCCCAAAGGTGCTTTTTCAAAAGGCAACTGTCTCAAAAAAACACTTTGGGACAACCGTGAACTGGATGATTGAAAATCTCCATAGACATTTAGCTATGCACTTTGGAGGGGTTTATGTGGCTTTATTGAAGATGTGGGTGTCAGGTGCAGCTCTGGGGTTATTATATTTAGGAATCTGTATCTGTTTCTCATTCTACCTTGGAGAATAGATTTGTATCTCAACTATAGAAAGAGCTATACATTGATTATCTGTTAGTTAAAAACAAAGTCTTTGTCACAGCTTACCATCTTCAGTTATCAAAAACTCCTGGGACATAGGGAATCCCTGCTGAGCCTAATAAAGTAAATCAAAATTGGTGGAGAGGCCCTTTTTACATTAATCGATAGCATCGGTTTAATCCTTTTCTATCTCAAAGAGAGCAGCTGCTCTACCTTATCTTTAGAAAAAGATCAACCACTGATCTGAAAAATTATGGATCCATTGATTTACTGCCTATTAAGAGGAAGTTACAGCTCTCTGAGCAGGAATCTGTCCAACTTGGAGGCAGACAGGTGATCTATTGATTTTTCTAATAATATTTAGAGAGAATAATTGAAAAGGAAAAGGAAAGAAAAAAGGGATCTTAAAAGAATAATTTCATATTGTTTACATGAAATTGAAAGTAGCTTTTCATTTTACCTCCACAACCAAGTTATAGCAATTATACAATACCATTCCCTCCCTGGAAAAGCAGACTGAAGCGTTATTGGTCAAGACTGGATTGTTGATCCTAGCTTATTCAACTTGAATTTTGATGATCTGGTATACAGTATATGTTTTCCCATTCCAGCTCTGACCAACCAACTTACTTGTCTACCAACCAACTTCTTCTATTATGGATAATCAAGTATTTGAAAAGTGTATTTGGCATAGCTGACTGTAGTTTATCATTTTATAGAGCTGATTAGAAGTTTCTAATAGGGCTGAGGACATTTAAAAATTATTTGGAAAAAGTGCCACTTACTACATAGGAGAACAAACCCATCAGCACTAGATTCAGCAGTCCATCTGCATTTAAAAAACCCAAGGCCACTCTTTTGAAGACAGCAAAGTCCACATTTTGGACAGAGACGACCACTGGTTTGTAAGAGGGGTCAAAGCGGCCATCTATGTCAAAATTGAACAGGCCTCCCTCAATAGAGCGAGAGGAATATGACATCATCTATCTCCAATCTACAATACAGTCCTTTCAGCAGTTTCAAGAAGGCTTCACACCCATTTGCACTATTCAGGTGACCCTGACGACACAAACAAACCTCCAGGTGGCCTCAATGACTCTATAAAAAAATGCAAGTGACCAGCTGTCTGCAAGGGGTATAAATCCTTTCATTCCCCACCATCCAGTCAGAGCTGAAGTAGCTTCTTGGATGAGAAGCAAAACGTCTTCAAAGAAAAACCGAGAAAGTCCAGTTGCCTCTTGAAAAAAGCACCTTTGGGACATGTGCCACTTATTAATTCACTTATTAGCCAGCTAGGCAATTGTTCCAATGTTTCCTTGGTATTGGTTTAAAAATAGAAACAAATCTAGGTATCATCTGGTTATTAATGAACTCCAGTCCTCAAATCCTGGGTAGCTTTTCAAATGATTTAAAGAACCTAGGAGATTACATAAAGACCCGAGGCACTCCATTAGAGCAGTGCTAGAGGGTTGATGAATCACCTTCTGAGAATATTGTAGAAGGATTAGAATCAATGTTATCAATGTCAAATGTTATCCTGAAATTCTGTAGCAACAGCTGTACTTTCTTGATTATGCATACTTTAGATATGCATATTCAGATGCTACAGGCAAGTCAAAATCTGCTGCAAGCCATAAACCCGTTAGACTACCAATCTATTGGGAATACAAAGATACACAATGTGTAACAAAGTGCTTCTCAGACTCTTGGCCAAGATCAACCAAAGTGTATAGATTTGTGTATTAATTTGGGTTACATCATTGAAGCAATAGGAATCTGACAGAGACCATGATTCAAGTCAGAATTGGTTTCTTAACATAATACATGCTAGTATTCAAGCATTTAATTTTGGAAGAGATTTGTATTGCTGAGGCCAAAACAAATCAGGATCATTAAGAATGTGGTATTTGGAACACCATAATAAAACCCATAGCTACCGCAAATAGGTGTGCACATATGGCTAGATAAATTATAATTGCACAATTTTTTTTTAGCATGCAACAACTAGCAATCTGGAGACATACAACCTGGACAGAGAATCCTACTTCATTGGTTGGAGTACTCTGGCCCTGAAGATGCTGACATTTCTAATATTCTTTCTGTAATAGATCAGCAGGACAAAACCAAAATGCCAAATGTTTGCCTTTCCATTTCCTGGACACGTTTTTAAAAAGCAAAAAAAATAATAATAATAAAATGTTCCCACCCATTACACACACTCTGGGTGGGATATAATTTAAGTCAGTGCCATGTAACATGGGCTGAGGTTGCAGTAGGACAGCAGCAGGATCGGTTTGGAGATTGCACTTCAACATCATATCCTAATCCTGCTGTGCCCCCTTTTCTGAGCTGTCTGGAGGACACTGGAACGTCTTTCTGATAGAAGAAAAGACTGTAGACATGTTCATAAACCTTGGGAGAGAGAATTTGAGGTGGGCTTTCCCATTCTGAGATTGAAGCCCTCTTTCTCCCATCTTGAAGGCTGGTATTTCCCATGGCATGGGAAAGGACAGCCCACTGACCACCATGTGGGGAGGTAGGTATGCTGATGTGGAAAGAGGTCAACCGGAGGTGGGCAGATCCCAGACCCTTTCTAAATCTGAACTTCTGTACTGTACTTCTAACAAACCATCCATCTTGCAAATAACAATGCTTGTGTTGGAGGAAGATAGAAAACATCACTTGCATATCAGCCAGATAACTTGTAGTTAGTTGGTTTCAACTGGGGCAGGGGATGGGATGAAGGATGCGTCAGGTGGGTGTGTCCTTAAGAGACAGTTAAGTGAGTCATTTTTGAATTTGCAGATCCCAGGCCACACACAGTTCTTGGCTTAGTCTCATGTTGTCCCTATGTCAGTGCTTCAAGGTAGATCAGACTAGGAAACCAAAGTTATGAACACTAGTACTACTTTTATTATACGATTATAGTAATAGAATCTTGCAAACGTGGATGTGCTTCCTTTCTCTCCACTTTTATCCTAAAGAGAACTAGGTAGAGGGTCAAGTGTGATATGTTTTTTTTTCAAATTACACTCCTGCTTTGGACTCATGTTTCTCTTATCTGTCCATTGCTTTGACTGTACCTCTTCCTCCTCCACCACAAGGTTATTCTCACATGCCATTACACCCTGAACCCCATTCTAATTGCAAATGCCCTTTACAAAAGATCAGGTTGGAACAGTAACCATAGCCTACATCTGTCCTGGGAGAAGAAAATGATAGAGAAATTATAGGGAGTGTCAAAGAGAGCAAGAATGCCAAGAAGAGGAAATGGTGGCTTCCACCGTTTTTCACTCAGGTCCTATTCCACATTTTCCTGAAATCTTTCCATTTTAAACTTGCAGGAATGTGACTGTGGAGAAAACGTTCTCCACCTCTGGTTGTGGAATCCAAACGGGGAGACTCGAGAAGGAATCTTTTGGACAAGTAAGTGGAAAGCAGGGAGGTGAAATGAGCATGGAAAAATTGCCACCAAAGTTGCTCAAGTTAACTTTTAAAATATCAATCCACGAGTTTCAAATAAAACAAAAGCAAACCCCAGCAGAAAGGGAAACCCTAACAGCTGCTAAATATTGTTGATCCATCTAAAGAATTTCCATTATAGTCACTAGGAGAGTTTAGGAAAAAGGAGCATTGATTTGATAATTTGGATTTGGCCATGTTAGGGATGTTTCTATACAAACACATACATATATTTTAAAATTTAGGTTATACTGTTAAGAATAGGCACAGGCAGAATCCCTGCTTGTGAAGCCACTGTGTTTCATGAGCAAATGGCTGTAGTCCATAATAGATCACACAGATCACACAGATCACACATCTTATGGTTATGCCTACAAATGACTTATTGTGGATTCCCATCTAGATTATGAAGCACATGGATAATTGTGGCAAAAGTCATGAGACCATCCTGCCTATAAAAAAAAATGTTCCCTAGGTTCCAGCAAAGAAGATGACCTCACGCCATGCAAAATTTGTTAACAATTTCATCCATTTGGTAGGGAATATTCAATACTAGCCAATAACCCGGCTTCACACGGATATTTATTTATCAGGATGCTGTATCTAGATCCAGTAGCTCTATCAGCCCATAGCTCTATGGGCCTGAAGCTGGTCTGTTGTGCAACGTCGCAAGTGAGTAGGTCTATGGGCCTGTAGCTCTATGGGTCTGTAGCTCTATAGGCCTGGTGCTGGTCTCTCAGCACTACTTTTAGGGGACACAGACCGCCCCCCAAGGGGTGCTATGGCTGTCTTACCCCCATAGTGTTTGTTACCTGTGTACCAAGTTTGGTTGAAATTGGTCGAGCCATTCAAGAGTGTATATGGAACATACATACACACCCACATCCTTTCTTATATATATAGATTCTATTGAGGAGAATAGTGAATACTCCATATTCAAAAGGGAATATTCCATACGCACATCAGATATATGTTCTGGGTGATCTGTTCTGCTTATTTTGAAGTACCATGGTTGTGATAGTTTCATCCAGTTTGTTTGGTGAGAGAGGGTTTTAGTAGGCAGGCCTACCATTTTGCAGAAACAAACTGGCAGGGAGGCGGGCATTCTTTCATTTGATAAGAGTGCTTTAATTCAGCAAGAGGTGTCTAAAATCTCAGATTCCAGTGTCCTTCCAGAACATTTTTTGTACGCAGGACAGAAAATGACAAGAGAAAATGATTTTGTGTGGCCTTCCAACTATTAACTGTGCAAACATTGATTTAAAATCAGTTGGTTTAAGTTGCAAGATTGGCATGGAAAAAATAGCTAAGGTCACAAGACGACTCCAAGAATCTTTAAAAAAAAAAAAAAAGCTGACCTCAATTTTAATTTACTGGTCTGGGTTACTGAGTAAGGAAAAGACAACTTTCTGCCATTGGAGGAAAACAGGGCAAAAAGTTATCATCATCCTGAGATATTCTACTTCCAGTGGACACAGAAACTTGACATAAAAAAATGTCAAGCCGGCTGATAATAGACAGGAAGGATTAGTGTTGACACAAGAGGCCTGACCGCACCCCCGTCTCTCCCCTCCCCCCCAATATAACTGAGCCTGGACTACAGCTGCGTCTGTCTGAAATCACCATTCGGCTGTATGAACAGGGGAAGCACAGGCAAAGATATCGGAAATATGGCACATTGGGATATTCTTGAGCCTAATTGGGCTGACAGCTCTGACTCCAATGGTGGGCAATGTTTATTTACTCATTGTTGTGTGATGAGCAACTAGAAAGGTATGCCGGCTTTAAACCATGCTGATCTTGGTCCAAATGCTGTCTGGCTCCAGACTCAGTAAACTCCGGACAATACAACAGAAAAACTTCCTCTTTGCCATCCTTTTTAAGTCTCTCCTGGCACAGATATTCAGTGACCTCAGATCACAGTTGAAACTAATAAAGAATTCATCTTCACAAAAATGCACTGTGCTGACATAAGGCTCCATAGATGCAAGTAACAGGAGCAAAAATACCGATAAATGTAGATATGAACAAGCAGCCTTTCTTGTGATTTAATTGCATTTATACAGCACGCAACCCCCACCCCAAAAGAGTTGCTTACATTTTATTGTTATAAGTAGAAAAGATCGGAACGTAATCGACATCATAATCACAGAATGCCCTACAATATTTCGGTCAAATATTCTACCAGCGATATATAGTATACAGATATATATAACAGCAGTATATACAGTATGTGTTAGGCAGTTTTAAAAAACCTGAACTTTAATGGAAAAGCAGGGTAAAATCCTGTACATTCATTTTGAATGGGAGAGAGGGATTGTGGCTTTACATATATATAATAAGCGAATGAACAAGGACAAAAATGACTCAAGTTTTTGCAAACACTAAACAGGGCAAATGCAAAAGGAAACACAAATTGTCCTCTGGAAGATGTACAAAACCACTGTCCAGACTGGGACCTGGCAATGGATCTGCTAGAGGCCAAGAACAAGGTACAAGCCACCAAGAGCTCTTTCTTATCCTCTCTTTTTGGAAATAGACAATTCCAGGCATTATACAAGACAATCACTGCTTGTATGTCTGAGATTTATGCTGACAAAGCAATGTTCAAAATGCTGACAAGTCGAGTTCATTTGGAAAATGTTCAGGTATTGGCCAAGCGGTACCAACCCCAAAGAAATTCCCCAATGAATTAAGTTAACAACCACCAACATTTAATAATAATAACAGAATAACAGAGTTGGAAGAGGTCTTCTAGTCCAACTCCCTGCTGAAACAGGAGACCCTCTACCATTCCAGACAAGTAGCTTTTAAAAGTGATCATCCTCCACCCACAACTTCTGAAAGCAAGCCA
>JANHJO010005517.1:39514-51740 GCA_032468235.1 Pseudoxyrhopus heterurus | reverse complement strand
CAACTTTTAGCTAGGTTGTGTATCGTATTTTTGGTAGTATTTTATTTGTACAGATTTATCTTTTTAATATTGCAAGCCGCCCAGAGTTACCCTGTGGTAAGATGGGTGATGGTTTGGTAAACCATTAACATCATTTAAAAGGGAGAAAAATAGGTCAAATTAAAAGACAAAAGTAGGTCAAATTAAAATACAAAATAACTGTGTTAGTTGGCAAGTACAACAGTACTACAAAGTCCAAGTTGCTGGTACTACAAAGTCCATGTTGTGCGGCCTTCAGCGGCCAATACATTTAATAAACAAGCAAGCAAACAACCCCTTTTTCATGTTTCTTCCCATCACCCGGAAGCTTTCCAAGGCTCCTGTGGGTTAACCAAACTGAATTTAAGTTGGTAGGGGGAAAAAAAATGCTGGAAGTTTTTTTCTAAATGGCCTGAATTTTACCACCAATATTTTAACCCTTGCGGTTTGTTCCAACCGCTTCAGTCTGCGTTGGGAGAGAGAAATTTGGATCCGACATTTGTATGCATGGGATAAAGAGGAACATGGATCAGAGAGAGGAAAAAGCCTTAGTCTAGCTAATGCAATGAAAGGAAGTGCAGTTCTTCTCCTAATAACTACAGGGAGGAGGGGGTGTAAACAAATGTAAATGTCTTTTACTGTGTGAGCAGATGGCTTGGGATCCAGCCCCCAGTCTCCACCTGGTCTACTTTGGCTAATGAGAGGAATTTTGAACTCTCATTACAAGATGCCAAGTAGACGTTTCCTGAGGCTTCCACAAGCTCTGAGGGATTACTGGCCCCTTGGAGTTTCCCCCTTCTTCTTTGCCCGTTTGCACTACTTTTGGCATTTAGTAGCTTGCCAAGGAAAAATCATGCATAAATACGGGTTTTAAACAGAGGCTCAAGTCCTTCAATGAGTCGCCGTTGGTCTTCTTCCCCTCCAGTTTAGGCTTTTGGGTTCGACTGGATCGAGGCCTCGGACTTCCCCATGGAGGAAAATGCAACTCAAATGTTGAATTACCGTATTTGGTTAGCCTTGTTTTGCTTTGTAAAAGAGGAGTAAAGAGCCATTAAGAGCATCCTTCTGTAATCTGGTTTGGCTGGAGAGGAGTAGAGGCCTAGGGTTTGTTTTGTGTTTCTGTGTTTTTGTGTGTGTGCACGCGCGTATTTTTCTCACATGTTAGAAAGAGAATAAAAAAGTGTGTGCTATTATTCAGCCTCCAAGGTCAAGAAGGTGGCTACTTCAGGACAGTGGCTTAATTTGGTCCACTCAAGCTTGTAGACGTGGACTTCAGAAATTGCAGTAGTTACTGTTCTTGTTTGTTTATTTTCTTTAATCAGACTGGAACTGTCAGGGTGCTTGAGGTGAATTTTACAGGCAACCCCAGTAACTCTCCAATTTCCATTTCAACCAGAACCTGAGTTCTACCCACAAAGAGCTATGAAACTACAGGAAGCAAGGTTTTTTACCTCCTGTGGTAAGAAAAATAGATGAAAGAAATAAGGAGGGTTGCATCGGAAGCATCTTATTTACCTGCATAGTACCATTAAGTAAAGCATCAGTTTATTCATGTGCTATATGATCAAGGTCTCCATCATAAAGTCTTGGATCTTTGAAGATCCCTGTAAGGTAGAGAGAAATGATTGTCTTAACATCATCCAGACAATTTCTGGCTGAAAGTGAAGTAGAAATTGAGGTTCCCTGCTCCTTGTCGCATAGTTATCTATTTAATCTATTAAATTTATATGCCACCCATCTCACTCTGCATAGAGACTCTGGACAGCTTACCGTTAAAATAATGAATAATAAGATATTAAATACAAAACTAAAAAACAAAGGACAGTACAGAGGTGACATCTCACATCTTAAATTCTACATCACACAGACTCTTATTTCTGAGATTTTCCCACTACAAAGTCTCTTAGATTAGCGTATGGCATATCATACATGGACTTGCAATATATATTAACATTTAAAAAAAACAATAAAGAGTTCTCTATTCAGATATCAATGTCTAGGCCATCTGTCCATTGAAGCCCAGCATTGTTTATACGAAAAATAACAGATACTGGACTGGTTTATGCCCTTACCTTACAACCAGTCATGATGTGATCTACAGTTTGATGTGGAACCCCATAGTAACACTGAGGAGAAGATACTATCCCCCATTTATACAGTGAGTCCCAGAAGACCCCATGTGAGGCACAAATTCTATTCAGGATTTTCCACTGCTGGCGTGGCAGTTCAAAGCGTGGCACCTGGTCCTGTAAAGTCTCTGTTTTGCTGTTACAGACTAACATAGTTAGATGTTGAGACTATTTCCTTTATCTGCGTCATTTCAAAATACTAAAAATCCTTTTCATAACTGCTCATGATTATGCTTCCCTCCGTCCCTTGTCAGTTGAAGGCAAAACAATATCTACTTTCTGTATATTGCTAATTCACATTCTTTTGCCCTACAATTTTTGTTCTGAGTTGTTGAACTGTGTCATACTTCCATGTGGTGGTTTAGAGTCCCATAGGGCACACAAAGGTGTGGTTTCATCCTTGATTTATGTGGGGCATACATAATGTATATTATTCTATGATTCCTTTTGTGATGGCCACCTATTTTATTGTCAGATGGATGACTGAAAAATATCCTGCGTGTATAGTGTCATCAGCATTATGATCAGAGAATCAACACCTACAAAATCTATTATTCATTAAGTATAACCAATATATAATTTAAAACAGTGGGTTTTGTCAAATAATGTTAGGTCAGCATAATTTTCTGCCTATTACTAATATCTATAACATCTTTGCCTTAGTCAGCTCTATTTAAATATGCAATCATTCACAGCTTTTGACTATATTGTGTTCACACTCCCAATTTCCAATATTCAACTACTACAAATTTTATGCTGACATCAATAGCAAACTATTAAAGACAGTATTTCATTATTGGTTTTTCATCCCAAAAGTTATTTACAATTATATACTAAGCACTAATATTAAAGGAAACCATTTAAATGAGGTGCTATCTGCTTTAACAATATGTCTGTCACAGAATGAGATTGTGTTTAAAGATTTTATCAAGAAATGGTTGTTTGCTGAGGTTATGTTTTGTCCATGAAATATGCATTTCATATCTCTTTCATTTCATTAACATAATTTAATTTGTGCTTTGCATTTTGTGCATAATACATATTTGATTTACAAAACAAATATTTCCATTAGAAAATGAATTTCATGCAGGCAAAAAGCAGAACCAAATGATGTATTGAAGGAAAATAAGAAGAAATGAAATGCATTTTCTCAGTCTATTAAAAAATCTATGGCATTGACAGAAAGTGCACTTAGTGCTACATTTAAAAAATAGCACATATGTCAATGTATTAACAAATAGAATTGGAAATACAAATATTTCCCTATATCAAGCCAAGAATCTCTTTATTTTAATTGAGTTGATTTAAAAGCCCCCAACTACAATTTAATTTTTATTTCATCTTGTGGTGCAGTGGCTGATGCCATTACATCTGTGCGGAGTTGACAGTCAATATGCAAAGAGATTTTACCTTTTTTAAAAAGTTACTGTTGATAAAAAGCAACAAATAATGTAATGGCTTGAAAATGTGAAATTATTCATTTGTTGATTGCCTTTGAACCTTAGAATAAGTGAGTAGGAAGGAAAGTAAACTGAAGACGAGGATGAAAGAACGGTGGGAGACACATTTGTTAAATCTTTCCCCCTTTAAACCAGGCAGAGATTATTTAAATCTCCCACTGTCACTCTTTTGAAGGACTCAGAAAAGTTACAGAGGTCTAAAGAAAATTGGGGTGACTGTTGAACACGAGAACTCTGCTGTACCATCTAGTCAGGGATTATATTTCCCACAATGTGCTGATAGAAGCTTCTGAGATGTCCACAACAATAAACAAAGCTAACATTCTCTTCCTATTGTTTCCCAGCAGCTGGCATTCAGAGGTGTATTGGCTTTGATCCTAGAAGTAATAGTAGTAACCTAATGGCTAGTACCGGTAACTTTTGAAAAACTTGTCTTCCATTATGTTTTTCCAAAATCTGTGTCTTTGAGGATATCCAAATCGTGGGCTGGTTGATTCATCCACGTATTTAAACCTCAGCACAAGGAGTGACATCTGCCTATTTGGAGGAATTCTATCAAAATATTGCATTTGAGGTTCATAACATGAAAACGTGGTGCAGGGGTGTACTGTAATAATAATATCTTATAAACAACTGATCTCAATCGTTCATCATTGCTATTTGCTATCTTGAAGGAACTCTGTAGGTTCTCAAACAAGCATCTTTTCCACCTTTAATCAGAAAAACAACACAAAACAGAATTAGTCAAAGAACTTTCTATATGCTCTATCACTGGATCTATTGTTTTAGGCTTAGCATTGTTGAGGACTTGTCTTTGATGTGGGATCAGAAATGTCTTCTTCATATACATTAACCTGCCTTTTCTTTCAGAGTTCATTGAAACACCTTCTAGCTGAGATAGTTTCACAACTAATTGCACAAAAACCATCATCAATATATATCTTATATTGGTGTTATGTATGAACCAGGTCAGTTTTTCCTGACTTTGGGAATTCTGAGGAAAGCAACTTCCTTCTATCCTGATGCTGTACTGAAGGTTGCTATAGTATATTGGATTGTAATCAATCATTAGAAGCCCATGGATTTAACCCAGACCTTTTATGACCGTACAAGGAACCTGGTTCTCTATCGGTGGAAAAGCAGTCCAAGTAGGATAATAAATGTGATTAAACCAATTGATATACCATGCCACTTAATTTTTTTCTCCCCCAGATACTTTAAAAAAAAAATCACAGGAATAAGAGTATGAATTCTCAGCTATTTGTATAGGTTAGGACCTCTATTGTATAGGTTAGGGTTAGGGTTAGGGTTGGCCAGCTCACTAGGGAATTCTAGGAGCTGAAGTCCACATCTCTTAAACTTGTTATGGTTGAGAAACACTGGGGTATGGGTGATTAATACTAGGGATGATGCCACATATCCTATGACATTGTTGCAGAAATGACACAATGTTGTGATGCACGTGATGTCCCTTCCTTCGTCTGTGGACGTTTCAGCTATCAGTTATCATCCTCCCTCCCTTTGCCCACCTTCCTTCCAATGGAAGAGATGGATGTGAAGGATGAACCAGGACAGAGCATGAGGATCACTGCAAGGAAAAAAAACTTTTCTTTATGAATGTATTCATTTTATGATATTTATAGACCACCCACTTTGTACAATTCTAGGCTGTTTACAACGGCAAGATTAAAAACACAGAACTGAATCCCTTCCAGCCAAACTCAACCATAAATATAAAGAACAATAAGAGAACAGCACATCCATCACGACACCTGATTAAATCATATGGCCTTTGTTGCCTTATGAAATATCAGCAGGGAAGATTCAGGTGGCTCCAAAGTGTAGGGGCCGCTACGGAGGAGGACGACGGTCTTCAGTGACCCCTAGTTCATGAAATGATTCCCAGAGCAACTGCGGAATATTGCATTATGCTAATTAGATGAATATTATAATTAAATACCAGGTGCTGCAGGAGAGGCAATTGTCGTTGGTACTACAGCATGGAAGAAAGGCAAGCATTTAAGCCTTCTCTCCACAATTATCATCTTAGGAAAAGTTGCCCTCCAACTGGTAGCTGAGTGCTCAGATAGCTGCTTTAAAAAGAAATTAGAAAAAATAATGAAAGAAGATAGATCTGTCAACAGCTATTAGTGATGATAACTAAGTGGAATCCCCAGATTCAGGACATAGCTGGGGGTGGAAAGAACAGCAGAGAAAGGCTATTGATTGGGGGTCCTGCTGGGAGCTTCAGAACCATTTGTGTGGCTTCTGCTGGAAACATGACACAGTGGTTGCGCGATCCAGCAGAGCTCTTATGATTTTGGGGGGAGAAAAGGAAGTAATTTTGTCATCCTAAATCCTGCCGTTCTGATCTTCTTCAAACTGCATGGGAAGTGGTCATTTCTGTAATCCAAGACGTATCAGGAGATCCCGGGATGGGGAAGGTTGGGACAGTTATGAATATCATTAAGTAGACTGTTCGGTAATCAAACTATGACAACATCTTTGGATTCAACCTAAATCGACTTTATTGTAGGAATATACAATAAAATTTGATTTCACATTTGTCAAAGTTACTGAGGAGTCCTTGGTGCTCTCTGAGTTTGGTTGTTTTCTTGCAGGCATTTCATTACCCAAACTAGGTAACCTCATGAGGGAGTAGCACTGATGATGTTACCTAGTTTGGGTAAATGAAAATTTGCAAGAAAACAACCAAGCTCGGAGAGCACCAAGCACCCCTCATTTCAACCCTAAGCTATAAATATTATTCTTTATTGGTAGTAGTTACTGTCTATTATAACTAATCCAGTTTTCTTCATCATGATGTCATTGAGATTTTTACCTGTGAACTTTTATGGTTTCAATTCCCAGAATAGTAACTCTGAACTCTTGGAATTGCGGTCTAACATATCTGGAAAACATCAGGTTAGATGTAACCTTCAGCTTATGATTGTAACAGAGCCTGTCTATTATGGTTATAAGTCATGATCGTGGTAAAATGGGTCATCATATTTTTTTACAACCTTTCCCCCCCCCCCCCACATGGTCCAGTTTGCCGAAAGCCAGAAGTAAATACTGTTTTGGTTTTTCCAAAATGTCATAAAATGCGGTCACATGACTGTAGGATGCTGCAAACGGTTGTGAATGCAGGTTGGTTGCCGAATGCTCAAAATGCAGTCATGTGATGGCAGTCAGAACTTCAGAACCAGGTTATAAGTACCCCTGGAAAGGTCCATTGTAAGTTTGAATGCTTGCTAAGAGATTGGCCATAAGTTGAAAACTGCCTGTAAATGTTTATGGAATGGGGTTGCCCAAATAAACATGAACGTCTTGCTGGTTTTTGAAAGAGGCTATGAGTTAACAAAATCTGGAAAATATATCTCTACCATTCAGAGGTGGCAGTAAAGAATCCTTATTTAAAGCTGAACTTTAGAGAAAGACCAGAAGCAAATTCTTTTCCTTGCAGTACACCCCCCAAACTATTTTCATAAAAAATAAATTGTTGGTATCAGAGTCCAATTCTTGCAATACTCCAGCTTAAGCAAGCTGTAGACATCTGTTGTACTCAAAGCTGGTAGGAGTATATCCGTTGAAAGTAGGCTGAGAGGGAACAAATGAAGGAGAAATGGAAAGGAAAACAGTGGGCTGCGACATTTATAAAAATAACAATGGAGGGTAATAACTCAGTTTTATGTCTCTTCAATTGTAGCATGTGATTGATGGATCTTAGCCAGTATTCAGAGCTGAGTAATTGCAGGCAATCAATCCCAGATCTTATTCCAAAGCAGAAGAACGGTGACCATTTTTGGAAAACGGCTTAGGGGGGGACATTCCAACCTAGGATTTGGAATGTTTGCAGTTATCTCCGAGGTTTATGGCACATCAGTATCATGAAAGAGATTTATTCCTGTTGCACATAAGAGGGCATTCTTGTATCCCTTAGGAGAAAGTCTGCAAAGATCTACACCAGCAGTCTCCAAATTTGGCAAGTTTAAGACTTGTGGGCTTCACTCCCAGAATTCCATGGCTGGCTCAGGAATTCTGGGTGTTGTTGTTCACAAGTCTTAAAGTTGCCAAATTTGGAGATCCCTGATCTACACCAAAGAATTCCTACTTAAGTTCTTTAAATTCAATGGGCGGGCATCTGCCTTGTTTTCAAAGGAACCAAGACTTCCCAGATTCAGACTGGAAACCTGTACTAATCCAATGACAAATTGTTTTTTTTATTTTATTTTAGACAATGCTGAGCTAGTACAGCCATTGATACAACACAGTTTATGTTAACCTTAATAATATTGATCTCTGCTCAATATGGGATTTTCTGTTTTAATTTTTACTCTAAGGTGGATGCAGTTCAAGTAAGATTGGATGATCACAATGCAGCTGTTCAATCTAGCATATGAAGACAGGGCTTTGATTATTATCTTAAATTAATTTTGCATATTTACTCCCTTGCCAGTTCCTCTGAGATTTTGCTTCATGTTTGGACCAGCTTTCTCTTGGCATGGGCCCATTCTGACCACCTCCCCTCCCCTGCTAAATGAGCAAGCTCTAATAAATTGCCCTGGAAAGGAAACCTCAGTTTAGATTCTCAAAAATATAAAACTCTCAACTCGTAAACCAAATTATGACATTTATGCCAGCATAAATCAGGAGTAACTTCAGAAGTCGCTCAATGGGGCAATGAATCCAGTGTCACAAAAGAGTACCATAAAGCAGTCAAGAATCTGGCACTCTACGATCCCTACCTCTGTGGTATGCTTCAATTATCGCAAATGCACGTACTCTGCCCATAGCATCGGCAAGGCAAGGATAGGCTCTTGAGGTTGTGTTCACATCTGAAACTTTAAAGTGACCTTTAGAACTAACTAAATAAATGAAGGGGAAGAAAATAGATGCCTCAATCCAGCAAGACCACTTGCCGTAAATATAGTAAGCTTTCAGATGACTTTTTAAATTACAGGTAGTCCTCGACTTACATTAGCCCATTTAGTGACCGTTCAAAGTTACAACGGCACTGGAAAAAGGTGACGTATGGCCATTTTTCACGCTTAACAACCGTTGCAGCATCTCCATGGTCATGTGGTCAAAATGCAGATGTTTGGCAACTGTCTCAAATTTGCAGTGTCCCATGATCACCGTTTCCAAACTTCTGACATACAGAGTCATTGGGGAAGCCAGATTTACTTAAAAACCGTGTTGCTAATTTAACAGCTGCAGTAATTCGTTTAACAAATGTGGCAAGAAAGGTCATAAAATGGGGGCACAATTCATTTAACAACTGTGGGCATAAGTCTAGGACTACCTGTACTAATCAAATTTATGACACATGATTTGTTTTCAGAAAGAAACCCTGTGGACAGAAGGTGATGGAGATTGCATCCAACCCAACTCTAATTAGATATGTTTCTTGAGCTAAGCCATGGTTTCTCTAACCAACTGAATAAGTCATAATTGGCCGGGTTTGTACAGCCTGCTGAGCAATAAACTATAGTTTATGGATTATGATTACACACCACAGCAAGCCACAAGCAAGGAAACTTTATTATGACTTAAATCTACGTGTGACACTTGGGTTAAGCTTTTGTTCTCTTTTGGTTCCTTGTTTGAAACATTGGATAATGATCCTGCTTGTTTTTATTTGAATCATTTTAATTATTTTGTAACTGTTTCTTTTTTCTTTCTTTTTCTTCCAAAGACGTATTCTCAGCCTGCCTTGTGATGTGACAGGTTGTGTTTAAGGGAAGGGATTTGGTTAGATTTCTGCTGTGAATAGATATAGTTACTTTTTCCAGTTCTGGTTTCTCTTAATTTCTGTCTTCTTAAAGAATGAGAAGGGAAGGAAAGTTTAATCTGTACATTCCTGAGGAAGGCATTGATTTTGTGACACAGTGGCACAGATATGGGAAAACCCATGGAAGGTTTGAATGCAGGATCAAACCTTCATTCAAACCTTCTCTCTCCCTCCCTCTCTCCCTCCCTTTTTCTCTCCCTCCGTCATTTCCTTTATCAGAAAGGAGCACAAAATAACAGTGTGAACAAGGCCAAAAATTATTACCCTTAGTCAACCTTGAAGAGGCGATTATATTATCATTATTTGATTTTTTTTTTTTTTAAACTGAACTTTCTCATTAAAGTCAGAAGCCATTCCTGTCTTTGAGGTGCTGGTAAAATGTCAGAAAGGTCTGAAATTATTTTGATGGAGAGGGCAGCGTCAGGGGAAATCGGTCCAAAACATCTCAGCAAGCAAAAGGAACACAGACAGAATAATCTAAGAAAAGTCACCAGTAGCTGGGCTCGGAGGTGTAAAAATAAACTCTGGTCTCCACTTATGTTTACATCCACTGACAAGTGACTGCATTAGCATTAAGTGAAAATGCTAATGAAAAGTAATGCCTTTTTAAAATTTAGCATTTACTTGAGACACTGAAATTGCTGGTGGAGTGTGGAACTCGGCACAGGGTGTTGTACTAAAGAAAGTCTTCCCAGACTAAGCAAGTCTATAAAATTCAGTATCCTTATATTCCTGTCTGCTCTTACATGCTTCTTGAACACAGTTTCACAAGCTGCTATGTGATAGGAGAATATCATTTAACACTCATTATTAAAACATTCTACACTTAGCCACCAAAAAAGCCAACACACTCCTAGGCTGCATTTACAGAGGGATAGAATCAAGATCACTGAAGTGTTAGTACCGCTTTATAATGCCTTCGTAAGACCACACTTGGAAAAGTGCACCCGGTTTTGCTCTCCACAATATAAAAAGGTTATTGAGACTCTGGAAAGAGTGCAGAAAAGAGCAACAAAGATGATTAAGGGTTGGAGGCTAAAACATACAAAGAACGGTTGCAGGAACTGGGTATGTCTAGTCTAGTGAAAAATAGGACAGGGGACATGAGCGCAGTGGTCCAATATCTAAGGGAAGTGACAAAGAAGAGAGGGTCAACCTATTCTCCAAAGCACCTCAAGGTAGAACAAGAAGCAATGGATGGAAACTAACCAAGGAGAGATGCAACCTAGAACTAAGGAGAAATTTCCTGACATTGAGAACAATTAATCAGTGGAAGGACTTTCCTCTAGAAGTTGTGAGTGGTCCATCATTGGAGGTTTTCAAGAAGAGATTGAATAGCCAAAATTATTGCTCATATCAATCACATGTTATTCATTTTGTCTCCACTTTTGTTGTGGTGCAAAGTTGTTTTAGCGTGTACAAACTTGGTTTGCAAGGCTGTGCAAGCTAAGAGTGGAATTATGTTCACGTTCGTCAGAAACCAAAACTAAATACATAGCTGGATTGATAGGGTAGCATTATAGTTTGCCTTTTGTTTCTGTTTAAGAGACCATCATGTGTTCCTATCTTATTTGCACTGTTGTTGTTTTTTAAATACGGAGTTATGTATGGCTGTTAAATTAAGCACATGAGTCTTGAAGACTAGAAAAAAGAAATGTGCTGATACAGGATACTTGCACTATTCGTTAGCAAGTATATTGGAAAAAAATCCATCCCCTTTAACTGGACAATCTCATCATATTAAAAGTTATGGATTTCTTGCTTAAGAATTGCACATCAGAAGTAGGAATTTTGCTTCTGATTATTCTATTTTTTGAGATGAAATCTTCAAAAATACTAATGGATCAGTATAATAAGCAGAAATGCTGTATAGACATCACATTAAAATGTGCTGAAAAGCTATAGACGGAGGCTAGATTTGCATTACCACTATAAGGCACAAGTTGTATAACGCACCTTATCTTAAACTATGAACTATTGGCTTAAACCCCAAAGTTGAGTTGACACAAAATATTAAACCATTTTATCAACCAATGTAGCTGTGGCTGAAAAATACTTTTAAGCAAAGGTATGCATATTTTTGTTTTAAAAGCATGTCTTTTTAAGGGTTTAAGTGCACGTTTTATTAATTGTACTGTGGTTGGGGAGGAGTGTGAATGGCAATTTAAAATCAACAAATTAGCTTTACACATTTGTACTTATTATTTTTATGGTAATGGTATCGTCATTAGCCAAATGTTGAGATCATGTGGGTACAATGTTTCTCAAGAGGGCTGATGGATTTTTCCCAATCAAACTAGATGAATTGAGAAACTTGCCTTTCTTGGAATAAAATCCCGCTTTGAGACTCCGAACTGATTCTATGGGGAGGTAGAAGGCTGTTGTGATCAAAACTACTTTTATCCCACCTGTGGTTAAAAAAAATTCCAACACAGAAAGAAAAATGGCCTTGGGTATATGCACCTGTGATCTTGATTGTAAAAACAGACAGGAGGTTAACTATCACATTCCAGTGATGTTCCCCTGATTGGTAATAATACCTTACATTTGTCTTATATTTGCAAGGAAAAAGTAAATGGATATGTTTGTTCCTTTTATTGTGGAAAAGAAAACTGAGGATGATGAGTTTATACTTTGTTTAAAAGATATTGCATCTATCTATCTATCTATCTATCTATCTATCTATCTATCTATCTATCTATCTATCTATCTATCTCTATCTATCTCTGTCTATCTATCTATCATCTATCTCTGTCTGTCTGTCTGTCTGTCTGTCTATCTATCTATCTATCTATCTATCTATCTATCTATCTATCTATCTATCT
>JANHJO010005517.1:6039-22465 GCA_032468235.1 Pseudoxyrhopus heterurus | reverse complement strand
CCACGGGACTTTGGATGTTTTGGACGAGGTTGAGCTGCTCATCCAAGAAGCAAAGTCAGAACTGAATAAGCTTCTTGGATGAGAAGCAAAACATCTTCAAGGAAAAACAAAGTCCAGTTGCCTTTTGAAAAAGCAACTTTGGGACAACCACGACCTGGATGACTGAGAATCTCCAGAGACTTGAATCTCGATTTCCTAGCCTGAGGTCTGCACCTTAAACACTAAACTATATGGACTGTAGCAGCTAGATAAATTTTGAAGTTAGGAATTCTGCTTCTCTGGAGACTCACCACCTAAAACAGACTATTAAATACATCTACATGTTTAGTCATCGATGATGATTTACATTTGAACTTGTTAGATGTTACTGATGAAGTAAACATTGGATTTTATCTGGTCATCCTTTTAATATCTGTATATACTGCCAGGCATCAACCAGACATTGTGAGGCTTTTAAAGTATTAATCCTAGGGAAGTCATGACGATCCAGTTATACTGTCAAATTCTCATGTAGATGGGATATAGTGTTAGTGTAAGTCATAGTGGACAACCGGACTTTGAAAGCCACTCATAATGGTTTTCCTTGCTGCTTTCTCTACTCAATTTCTAAATCTTTGGCCTTTCTGTGAATTCGAAAACAGTTCAGAATTCATTTGACTTCTCATGAATACTTGATATGTTAAAATAAAAATATATTGCAGATTTAGAATTAACAACGAAATTGAAAAAGGCCAGGGACTAAAATATACTGAGGTTAAAATGTGGAGTAACTTTACAAATCACTTTTAATTTCTTTGGCTTTCATTGCAATAATATTGATTTAATTCATTAGATCCTTCTCTGAATCTATATTTCAGTTTTAGGGTTGTCAGTTTGTGTTAATGACAATTTGAATCCATCTGTTCTAAGATGAAAACGAGGCTTTCTCACCACAGAGATGATGGATCTTGAATGGTCGAAGAGTAACTGATTTCTCTTTGAGGTATTCATTTGGATTAGACCATCTTTATGGCAAATCAGCCTAGAAATTGAACTGAACATTTTTTAATCATATAAAACCCAGATAATATTAACTCCTCTCTCAATAAAAATCAGAAGTCATATCTTGTTGTTTAAGGCTATTGCCTATTTCATGTTTTATAGAGGAAAATTATCAAAACATTCTCAATGATTTGCTATGTAAAAGCAAAGCTGTAATTTTGTGTGTCATATGAGAACTCCAGTAGGTGTGAAAGGAATGATAATTATTTTCTTTAATTTGGTCATTGAAACAGTGTAATTGTACATATTTCCCTTGTTCTTCAGCTTTTGAGAATCCTATAGTATATTTTACCATTGTTTATTGAATAAGCCAGTGCTCCTATGATTTTCAAATATCGGAGATAAACCATGTTTTTTTTTAAAAAAATGGATGGAATTGCAGAGCATGCTAGAGACAGTTGTTAAGTGAGTTTTGCCTCATTTTATGACCTTTCTTGTCACAGTTGTTAAGTGAATCACTAAAGTTATTAAGTTAGTAACCTAATTTTTAAGTGAATCTGGCTTCCCTATTGTCTTTGCTTGTCAGAAGATCCCAAAAGGTGATTACATGCCCCAACTGTCATGAACATGATTTAGTTGCCAAACCTCTTAATTTTGATCATGTGACCATGGGAATGCTGCGATGATTGTAAATGTGGGAAATGGCCATAAGTCACTTCTTTCAGTGCCATTGTAACTTCGAATGGACACTAAACAAACTGTTGTAAGTTGAGGACTACCTCTACAATCAATCTGTGTGGCATTGAATAGATTTGGGCAGTTAATAAACATACTAAAATTAAAATAAGCAATGAAAGGTTTCCTTTTCGCAAGATGGTAAACAACAACATATTTTTTTCTTTAATGAGTCTGAATATTCACTAGCTTTTCTCTATGGAATCCCAATTTTCTTCTGTGAGCAAAGATCATGATGGTTTGCTCAAAGTCTAAATCTGAATTAGACACAGAGTTGCAATTTATTATTATAAATGTCTCTAAAAAAAATGGGCCTGGCCATTTAAAATTAAAAAAAGAAGAAGAGGAAGACAGCTTCCTCTTCATCCACAGCTTTGTAATTTCAAAATACAAACTAATGGGAAATTTCGCACTGCAGAGACACTACTTCTAACAAATTAAAAATCAACAAAAATATTATGCTTCTCTGTTACCTGTTCAAGTGTACAGAATGTACAAAACTTTAATCAAATACTCAGGTTTGCTCAGTTTTAAAATGTGTTAGTTTAATAGTTTCTATTCGGCTGTTTATATTAATGACATATTCTCATCTAAATATATTGCTGTACTGAAAACAATTCTAAGGTTGAATGAGTGCACTTGCTTTCATGGTTTTTTAATAAAATGATCTCTTTTCACTAAAATGCTTAAAATGTGTGTGTGTGTATATATATATATATATATACACACACACACAAACACACACACACATAGATACTGTTACAGAAAATATTATAAATATCAATGTCAATATCCTCTCCCATCCGAATGTTTTGTTTTGATTCATAGTAACAAAAGAACTGAGAAACGTGACTTCCTATATGAGGATAAAAATGAGAGATACAATTGATTCTTTCCTTCACATTGATTTAAATTCTTATTATTAGTTATACTGTTTACAAAAGGATATTATAGGAGTGAAAAAAGTAAAGCTGATCCTTACTAAGAAAGACTAGGGCTTTAAAAAAGATGAGTTTTTAGCTTAAAAATGGTAAATAAACCAAGACAGAGGAAGAACTCTACAGTAGAACCATGCATGGGATGGAGAATTTTGAGAAAAAAGTAAATTTCCTTTCTCTTTTCGAATACCAGAACCTGGATTCCTACGTTGAAAGTAATTGCAAGGAAATTCTGGAAATACTTTTTAACACAATAAATGATTGAACTATGGAATACATTGCTACCAAACGGTGATGGGCAACCTTTTTAATGATGGATTAGACAAATTCATGGAAAAACACAACCACGGTGCATGCTTATCCTGATGGTTTGCATTTCCTTTAGAATGAAAGGCAATGCTCCTTAAAGATCACATGCACGTCACTTCCCATCATTTAAGCATCATCCTAAATCAGCTCAATGCAAAGAGAAGCTAAGCACATGGGAAGCATGAGGTGTTATGTTCTGGCAACATGTTTACAGTTCATAAAGCACATGACTTGGGTGACTTGGAAATAGTGGAACATTGATGGACTGAATCATCTTCAGATTCTTCTTGAAATATCGTACTCTGGATTCTACAGTGAGAATATCCAGGTATTTCAGAAGTCCCTTTAAGAGACCTATGAAGTTGTTTTAGCTGTTTGGAGTCATGATGAATATATATATATTGAGCTATTGTTATTTCATTTCATTCAATTTGTGAAAATTGAAATAATTGAACCATGTAGGGAAGTTAGAGAGCCAGTTTGGTGCAGTGGTTAAGGCATCAGGCTAGAAACTGGGAGACCGGAAATTCTAGTCTCTCCTTAGGCACAAAGCCAACTGAATAACCTTGGGTCAGTCCCGCTCTCAGCCTAAGGAAGAAAGCAAGGGTTATTGGCTTCCGAAATCTTACTTGAAGTTTCAGACACACAGAGACAGACACACATAAAAAAGACCAGCTAATAAATCTAATAATAATTTTTTATACTTTATCTCATAAAAGTAGGTTCAGAATTTATTACATTAAATGGAGAACAAGTTCATCAATAGGTAGCTATCGTAGCTAACTATGCTTCTGATTTTACTATGTACAAACAGGATGTATGCATAGGATGCCAATAAAGGAAAATATTGAGAAGTCTAGCATTACCTAGTTTGGGTAATGAAAGATCTGTAAGAAAACTCACAAGCTCAGGGAGCACCTCTCGTGCACAAGATTCTTTTGCAATAGAAAATATTGTATTTAGGAATAATTCTAACAGATGCATTGCTTTGTGGATTGTAATACATAATGAATAGCAAGTCTATACTAACGTATTTAACTTATTTAAGAAAGTTAAGCTAATTTGTAATGTACCAAATATAACATACAGAAATTGAGGTTGTGAAAGTTGTTTGCCACCCAAATTAAGTGCTTATCTTTTCTGTCATAAACATATGGTTGCTAATAATTGTATTAATATTATTAATTTTAATCCCACACACACTTTTCTGGAAGCAACTGCAATTGAATATAGAGAGATTTGACTGCTGAGTAAATACGAATTGGGTTGTGTTGAAAAGCTTTTCTTATATTCTTATAGATTGTTAATCTCATTACTGGGCCTTTTGCTCAATCTCCTTGCGTCCATTACTGCCCTTTGTCTGGCCACTCAAGAAATTCTATCCTGTACTCTAATATGGAAAAAAAAAATATCTCAGAAGCTGAATGAAATTAGTCGCTTGTGAGCTAAATGATTGTAAAGTTACATTACTCCATAGAAGCAATAGCTGATAAAAATCTGTGAATTTCAATTTTAAAGTGGCTATGCTTCAACACTCGGAAACTGTGAGAGTCCTCATATTCGTAAATCTACTGTATAGCTTGCTTATCCTAAATCCTAGACACATACTGTAGTCATGAAATACCTGCTAGACTTAATGATCGAATTGTTTTAAATGTTGATTGCACAGCAGTTTGTGTAGTCAATAATTATATTGTCGACTTCTGCCAGCTATTGTCTTGACTATCCTGCGATTGCCTTAATTTTTTTTTTCCATTTAAGGGGTGTGGAGTGGGTTGCCTTGAAAATTCATGTTAATTAGAATATAATTTTGTCACAATGGCTGTTATGGTCATCCCTCATCGTCTAGTTCAACATTTAGAAATGAAACTAGCAATATAGTTCAAGAATCTTGCAGAATTAAATGAAGTTTCTTCTAATCACACAGGCTGTTGACCATAGGGCCAGCCTTGATGTGTCTAGGAAGCCCCCAAAATGGCACAACAATAGTGCTTGTTCCTATCCATTTTGGCAAATGATAACTAAATGGATAAATAAAACTGCTATTAATTTTTTCTTCCTTCGTTTTTTTAATTTTGAAGGTTTCTTTTCTTTTTAAGTGAAGTTGGAAAGCACATGAGAGATGTACAGTATGTGTGGGTTGCATCTCCCATTATCGTTTTTCAAGAAATCTTCTGATCCCAAAGACATCCTAAGGAAGCCATTCCTATGAATCTTGTCTTAGACCAGGAAAAAGAAAAGATAGTCAAGGAAAGTGCAAAACCACCACAAGTTCCATAATAGAGAAAACCACCCACCCAATACCAGCACAATCCACCATCTCGTCTTTAACCAGCCAAGAGCTGAAATCCTGTTTCCTACAAGTTGATACAAAAGATTGGAACGAAATGCCAGGAGATGAACAAACTGCAGCCCCATCACCCAGGCTAAACCTTGATTTAGAGTTGCCCACAACTGTGCGTAGGCACCGCTGCAGAGAAGAGGTTGATGGGTAAGTGTAGGTTGCAGATGGCTGCAGATGGACCAATGCACACACCTCCCAAATCCCAACAGCACACTGCGCAGAGGTACGCGCCCTGTGTGCTGATTGGTTGATCCAACTTCCTGTTCTGGGCTTTGCTGTTTCAGCGCCCCCTAGCTGGAATGCTGACATTCGCAAACGTATAAATGCAACACCTATGCAACCCGTTTCCGAAGAACAGATGCATAGGTGTGCAATGATGGAGAAGCCTAATCCAGGCATAAGCAGAGCTTCTAAAAGGAGACCTCACAATCCATGTCTTAATGGTCCGCTTGCAGGTCTCTTCCTGCTTGCCTTTCCTGGGCTTTCAGAGACAGCTGGGCCTGTTTTGATTTTTGTCAAAAGCAATGGCGTTCCAAAGTCATAACTCTCTGTTATGCATGGGGAGTTGCTCGTATTATTGCCTAGAAATGGGGATGTTAGCATGCATAACCCATCGCCGTTGGTGCTACTGCTTCAATCTGCTGCCAGTGCCAAAGCACAAGTTTAAGATTCCTCGGTTTGAATGGAGGGGGTGGCAAACTTAGCAAGAAAGGAGAGGAGGGAGTTGAGACACTGTGGCTTCCTTCTGCAAGAGGGAGGGGGAAGGGACGCGGGCCCCCACTTTTGGAAAGCTGCTTTTGACAGCTTTCCATTGTCCGTATTTGTCATCAGATCTGTCAGGGTGTGGTTAACAGAAGCAAATTGTACTCTGGAGCCCTAAAATGCAGGCGTAGTGCAGTGGAGTGTGCCTGCCGCATCTCCTGGGGTGTGATTATTTAAAGATAATGGCACCCCCTGCAGAGACACCTTATTGCTCTTTTGCAAAAAAAACGGTCGTTATTGAGGGGAATTAATTGCATTGTGCTTGGTGGCGAGAAAGAAGTTTAATATTTCGGAAACGATCTTCCCGGTTTGGAGGCACAAAACTTTCAGAGATCCATCAAAGCAATGAATGGCTTGGGAAAGCCAACACATTGTGCGCTGCTTTGTTTTGGGACGCCAAGGTACGTGCGCAGCAACAACCCGGCTCCGTTTTATTGAGATTGGGTGCTTTTTAAAGGAAGGGGAAGTTTCGTTTCACAGTCAAGCAGGTTTTCATCTTTGGACCAAAGGGAAGAGGTTGATTTTTTGGGGAGTTGAATGCACTTGGCGCGAAGAGCATCTTTCCTCTGAAGAAACAGAAAATCTTGTCAGGCTCAATCTTAAGTAAACTAAACATACAGTATTTTCAAGCTGCAGGCTGGCTGGCAAATGTGTTGTTATACTGTACCCCCACAGCCTATTTACAGTTAACATAGCAGCTGGGAGAATAGCTTTAATGATGGGGATTTTAATTAGTGCCATGTATAAAAAGAGCAGTTGTAAGGCTGGCAAAACTTGCTGGTGCACTGACTTCCACGAGCGGGTTGAGCATCACAGGTTGCGTTCAGGCATCTATTGCAAAGCACCAGTAAATCAACCCATAATGTTCCAGCGAGTTTATCTTCCTCACAGCTGTTTGAGACGATGTCATTGTGCTTCACAGTTTCTCTGCAAGCAAGTGCGTGCAATTGTTTGGGGAAGGCAAGATCAGGCAGTGAGAACAATAAGAGGAAAGGGGCTGTTTGGATTTTCCTGGGGTTTGAAGGGGGATATTTGGAGCATCGTTTTAAATCTATTTTCAATCTTTTTTACGTTGAAAGCGTGGAGTTATGAAGCCAGTATCTTGTAAGCAACAAACCAACTTATCAGCATTTGTTTAGTGACTGTTCGAAGTTACAACGACACTGAAAAAAGTGACTTATGACTGATTTTTACACTTATGACTATTGCACTAACCCCTCGGTCATGTGATCAACATTCGGGCGCTTGACAACTGTCGTGTGTTTATGACGGTTGCAGCAGAGAAGATGGAAGAATACAGATAATTTTCAACTTACGACCACAATTGAGCCCAACCTTTCTGTTGCTAAGGGAGACAGTTGTTAACCGAGCTTTGCCACAATTTAGGATCTTTCTTGCCACAGTTGTTAAGTGAATCACTGCAGTTGTTCACTTAGTAACATGTTTGTTAAGGGAATCTGGCTTCCCCACTGACTTTGCTTGTCAGAAGGTTGCAAATAGTGATCAGGGCACTGCAACTGTCATAAATACATGCCAGTTTCCAAGTATCTGAATTTTGATCACATGATCATGGGAATGCTGCAACAATCGTATGTGTGAAAAACAATCATAAGTCACTTTTTTCAGTGCTGTTATAACTTTGAACGGTCACTAAACCAACTGTTGTAAGTTGAGATCTATCTGTATAAAATAAAGGAAAACTAAGAATGGTGCTCCAAATAGTTCACTCTTCATTTCAAGGGAGGGAAAGAGAGCACAAATAGTGATTTGTTTTTAACATCTGCGGTTCCACTATCTCATTTATCTGTAGAATAATCAATGGCTAATAACACACTTATCTCTGGTGCTAATGTTTAGTAGTCAACCTTGAACGTTGTTTCTTATTTTATGAGATTCCTTGCATCATTTTTATCTTCTGCTTCCCTTTTTATGCTAATCGTTCAATCTATCAGCCTCAGAGTAACCGTGCAGGTATATGTTCCTCCTAAGAGGATGAATGAGTACAGTAAGATGGATGGGTTGGTGCTGCTTATCAGATATGGAAACAAATGAGAAGGAGTGAAGTGGACACCAGTGTGCCATCACCAAGGCTAGTTCACCGGAATATGCTTAAGAGTCAGCAAATGATGCTTTATGGCAATCTCACAAGGAGGAATACTAAGTTCTGGAGTAAGGAGGGGAGCTAGAGCAGGCACCAGGATAAGATGGAGAAGTCAAATGAGGATAATGGGAAAAAGAAGAAGTTTGCAGCTTTCCCGTCAAGTACAGAAAATCAGGAGTCCATGCTGTTCAATGAATATAGGTTGCACTCGTGTGAAAGGCACTGAGCCACTTCCAGGTTCAAAGGGTTAGTCGGTGACATCATCATTGTCCAGGGGTGAGGGGAAACAGCTATGGGGTCCTTTCATGTCCCCGGTAGGAGCTGGAATGAAGGACAAGAGCTCAACCCTGCCCACAACAACTCTTGGGTCTTGAACAAGGGTTCCCTAACCCTCTGCCCAGCATCCCAACAACTCGAGCCACTGTTCCCCAATGTAGGTTTATGGTATGCTATCCTCTCTACAAGAATCTGAACTAACAGTCAAAGCAAAATGGTGGTAGATAAAAGTCAATGGAATTCAAGGTGGGCTGGACATAAATCTGAGTTTGGTTGCACCTTGCAGACATTTAATTACTCAAACTAGGTAACATCACCAGGACTAGCACTTGGTAATGAAAGGCCTGCAAGAAAACAACCAAGCTCAGAGAGTACCAAGTATCCCTCATTTCAAACTTGAGCTACAAATATTTTCCTTTATTGGTAATTAGATCTCTTATGGACATAAAGGACTCGAGATTGATGATGCACTTGATGCCTCTCTCAGGCTTAGCTGGGTCATCTACCACATTTTCCATATTTTCACAGCCCCAGGAATATAGCTGAGAACATCCAAGAACAGAGGGCCAACATGAGAAAGGGCTTTGAAATCAGGTTGGTCTTTGCAGGACCACAGCTGGAAAGAAAAGATGGCTTAGTATGGTAATCTAAATGACAGAAATGAGGCAGCTTTTCAAATATCACCGTCCTGGACCATAATTTTGGAGAAGAATAACAAAATACCTCAGCAATATTGAAGAATTATATTGATCATGACATGGCTAATGTGTCCATTTATTTGAAATATATGTGAAGTATGAACCATCAACAGAATCCAAGAGGAAAGTGATCAATTGCTTCTAGGTCAGCCTTACTGTTACAATGCCCTCCAGATGTGCTGGGCTGTAACTCTCAGAGAAAGCAGAGCTTTTTGACTGGATATTTGACATATTTGATGGGCAACTTTGGCCAATCCCAGAAGAATTGATAGACTTTTTGTAAGAGAGCTCAGAACTGATATTCTTTCTCTTGTGAGAGAGTATATGTATATGTGTAAAGAGAGAGGGGGGAAGAGAAGAGGAGAGGGAGAGAGGGAGAGAGAGAGACAGAGACACAGAGAGAGAGAGATAGAAAGAGAGAGAGAAAAAATCTGAGTGTCTTACCTAATCAGAAATCTTTTGTGGTAGTGTAACTGTTTACAAAATGTAATCATTGCAAGCTTTTGCCTACTTTGTTCTTACATTGAAAGTTCACATTGAGCCTGAGTATCATATGGTGTATTTAAAAGAGTGAAAAGACTAATTGGTGCATTAACACTTGTTTCATTTTTATTTATGCCCAATATGCTAGCATAAAAATAATTTCTCTATATATGATTCAAGTTAAAATTGGGTTACATATGGTACATAAGGTACTGGGAAGAGAATTCCTGACCACACTTATCCACAGCAATGAATTCAAGGACAATGGGGAGGAGTGGGCAAAGGCAAGCATTACTGACTCCCCCCTGTGCCTCAGGTTCCTTCCTTTATTAGGGTTATAAACATACTTTACAGTGATGCACGTTTGTTTGGGGGTCTAAGAGAATAGCTGAGTGAATAATATGTATAAACCTTGAGAAACTCTGGCTGTGGACTCCTCTGCCTTTAGTCCAGTGTTTCTCAGCCTTACGAATTTTAAGATGGGCAGACTTTAATTCCCAGAATTCCCAAGCTGGCATATTCACAGATCTTAAGTTGCCAATCTGGCTGGGGAATTCTGGGAGTTGAAGTCCATCCATCTTAAAGTGGTCAAGATTCTAAGGGCTAACCAAATGCATTTTTCTGCTGCACTGAGAATATTATTTTTCCATTTCCAAATCTTGTCTGGCAACAAAGTTTACCTATTGGCTTTGTGTCCCTAAAAACGCTGCTTTAGCTGGTGCCTGCTTAATTATGCGATTCTCTGGTTGCCATTTGCCTCTCCTTCATCCACAGCCTAATCAGGATCTCAATGGTGTTTATTTAGCAGGACTTTTAGGGAACTGCGTGTCCTAAAATAATAATCTTGATAGAGCCATGACATGAGAAGTAAAATTTTGTGTTAAAATAAAATTATGAAAATAAAGAACAAATCAACAACTTCAAGTCAGTAAAAGAAGTTCATACTGCAAATGTTATTTACATCCAAAATCATCCCAATGCTAGAAGAACAACCTATTTTACAGAAATATGTGGAGATTCTAAGGACTAACCAAATGCATTTTTCTGCTGCACCGAGAATATTATTTTTCCATTTCCAAATCTTGTCCGGCAACAAAGTTTACCTGTTGGCTTTGTGTCCCTATTTGAAAGCAAGCTTTGAGTATCATTTTTTTCCCTTTTACTTATTTTCCATTTCTAGCCGTAGTTCGCAAACTTTCTGAGTCTTGGAGAAGATCCTCAACCACTGACTTTTAATCAATTTTTTTCCACGTCCCTCTTGAAATCCCACCATTTCTGGTCTCTCTGCCCTAATGACTTATCCTTAGAAGCCTGATCCACTTAACAACCAAGAATAGTCAATACTCCTCGGGGAAAAAGTGCCCCTTGGTCTGGCAATAATATTCAGTGTATTATAATTTCAGTCTCATAATGATCTCTTTTAAAACTGTCATTTACATTGATTGGCTTTATGCCTCAGTGTGCACTTAATGTGTAGCTTTGTCTATAAATTTTGTCTTGCGTACACTGGAGGTTGAGGAAGGATGTAGTGGATGAAAAGGCTCTGTAATGTTCTCCCAAGTTTTTTCCACCCTTTTTATCTACATAGTAAAGAAATTCCAAGTTGAGCTTCAGATACAGCTGATCATTCATAAACTCCTTAGCTGGGTGTTCAGTTATTTTTAAGGATGAATTACAGATATTATACTATCCCTTGGAAAATCAGGAACTTGCAGATGTCAAGTCAAAATTATTTATAAATCTGGGTTGCCAAGTTCAAAAAGGACACTGTATTTGCTTTCTAAGCATGATATTGCCCTATTTATATGATTCCAGTTGGTATTTGAATATATTCTTTTGGTTGAGAAAACGTTCTGTAGAAGGAAAACATATAATCTGGCCCATCTTCCCCAGCTTGGTAGCTTCAGAAACATTGGACCAGAAGTCCAATTTATCACAGGAATGTTTGTCTGTAAAGATAACATAACTGTTCAAAGCAAATGAAAGCACTTTTGACAAGTCTCTTTTTGGATGTGTTTTCATTATGAAATAACAACATCCAGCAGAGATGCTAACTAAGTACCTTATTATTCTACCAAAATGAGAAATGCTTTTTAAGTATTAGACTTATACCTGGAGGTGTGAAGTAAGGGTTCAAATAATAGCTAACAGACCTTCTGTCAAGTCTGCATCCTTTGTCTTTAAATTAGGAAACTATTATTCAAGTCTCTTGAGGTAATCAGAGGACTGGCTTTATATAGATGCACAAAAATAGTAGCATTCTGCCCTTAAAATGTTCCTTCTGGTCTTTAGCTCCATGGAAATAGGAAGAGAAGAATAACAGAGTTGGAAGGGACCTTCTAATTCTGATCCCATTTGTGGTTGTATGTTCAGGACTAGCAGTATGTGGGAATAACCCTTAGAAGAAAGGAGGAAGAACCATAGGTTAGACAATAGTCAGATAAGTGCCAGGGGAAACAGAAACAGAATAACAATGTTGGAAGGGACCTTGGAGGTCTTCTAGTCCAACCCCCTGCACAAGTAGGAGACCCTACATGTTTCTGAACAAATGGCTATCCAACCTCTTTTTAAAAACCTCGAGTGATGGAGCACTCACAGCTTCTAAAGGCAAGCTGGTGTTTCAAATATTGAAGAAAGCAATCTTAGTGTGCAGAAAACAGCTTCAGGGTGGATTTCAGTGGAAAAATTTACATTTTTTAAACACTCTCTGCTATTGTTAATACTGCTAGTAAAAAGTGAGCTTTAAATGGATTTAAGTGGAAAAACTGAACCTTTGCTTACCCACTGCATTAAGCATAGACAAAACTAGTTAGATCATGCCCAGAATTAAAGCATCAAAAATGTTGAGGGTTGTTATACTTGGAGCTTGGGATGGATTAGACCAATATTTATTTAGTCCAGGATTTCTTAACCACCTGACACTTTAAGAGATGAGGACTTCAACTCCCAGAATTCCCCAGTCAGCATTCTGGGAGTAGAACTCTTCACTTCTTAAAGTTGCAGAGATAGAAAACACTGCTTTAGTCCTTCAGTCTATCTATACAATGATCAATCAGTGATGGACTGGAAATCTTTTAAGCAACACACACACACACACACACACACACACACACACACACACACAAAAAACACACACACACCAGAACCCATTATATTTTGTAGTAGTTATTATCTCCTGTCTCCAATGCAGTGGGAAATGACAACCATAATGACTCATAGTTATCAAAAACCTTAGTTGATGTTCACACAATGCATCAAGTTAAATCACGCTGCATTTTTGTGTATCTTATATGACTGCAGTCCCATAAGGAGTGAATATTTTTAAAGGAAAAACGGGCAGAATTATTTTTCAAGTTGAGTTGCAGCTTGCGTAATATGTTTTCCTAAAGCCAAACCATTCCTTTTCTCTTACAGCTTTAATTTTTAAAATAACCGTTATTTGGGTGTGGGAAAACATAATAAAAGCAACTGTGTATATGCTGCATTCTTTTTCCCCCCTTTTTTTCCTTTTTTACTCTCAGTGGCTCTTCACTTGAATTTCAGAGCAAGTAGGACATGCGTTGACTGGAGAGAGTTGAACAAATCACAGCTCTGAGATTTTTTTTCCTTCTCTTTTAAAAAAAGCCTTGTTTTGAGTCATTATCCCTTTCGTTCTGATGGAATTCAGCCAGATTTTCTATGACCTTAACACCCAACCATGAACAAGATTAGCCAATTGCCAGCTAATCTTTACCAGGCAAATCCACTGGGGAAAACAGACTAACAGAAAGGGAATCAGACACATCCACCCAGCTGCTTAGATTTGTAAGGAAGAGTTCTGCAGGCCAGGCATTTACTTGCTTACTCCCTAAAATCCTTATATGAACTCAGTTGCTCATTTTAGAGAAAATACAAACACTGGTATTCGATTTCATGGCATAGTTACTAGCTACAGAAATGGTGCTTTATTTTTTCCCCTCTTTCACCCTCTCCTCCTTTCTCAACAGATCCAGGAAGAATAAATATTTTAGGAAGAGTGCTTGAGGATGGGAGATGGGATCTAAAGAGAAAGAGAGAGTCAGACCATCTGTCTCCCAAATCCTAAGAGACTCTCTCATACCCCTTGGGTAGTTTATCATCTTAATATGCCAGTTGGGAACCTCAGTCACAGTTAGGCTCCAAATCAGCCTGTAAGGTACAGCTGTAATGAAGAGACTGCACCGTAAAGTCATTGTCAATAAATGACCAATCTCAGAGTTTTATTTGCAAAATTCAGACGGTGGGGTTCTTGGTGCTCTCTGAGCTTCATCGTTTGCTCGCAGAGATTTCATTAGCCAAGGAGCGCACTAATGATGTTGCCTAGTTGGGTAATGAAATGTCTGGAAGCAAATAATCAACAGAGAGCACCAAGAACTCCACAGTTTAACCCTGAGCTATAGATATTCTCTTCCACTAGAATTCAGAGTCTTCACTGCCATGTTAGTGAGAGAACTGATGCAGTTAAACTGTTCTCAGTCTAGGAGGGATGAGAAAACAGAGATAGCACAAAATATCCACCTCATTTAAACTTTCTCTTGTCATACAACCGTTGCCTTCCTCTGTATTTACCTGTAATCTTTCGGACTTTGCTCAATCTTCTCCATTTGATGTCTAGAATTTCTAGTTCATTTTCTGGCATGCTTTCTCTTCTGCCTTTGGACTCTGGATGCTCTTAAGAATCAGATCAAAGTTCTCACAGTCCACTTGTGAATACTCACAAGTGTGCCCTTCTTCAGGCCTAAATATTTCTGTGATGTTACAGAAGGCAACTATATTAGCACAAATCACCGTCTTGCCCTCCATGCTGACAAAGAGGAGATATTATAATATTCCTCACCAATACTGCTTCTGCGACTTTGAATCTATGACTCATGCACTATTAAACCATCCTTTATATTATGCCTATCACCTCAGGTTCTTTGTATCTCTTGGTAGTGAATTCTCAGATCAACCACAGTTGGTGATTGTAGAACAGCTATCAATTCCTTAAATTTTTAGAAAGGTGGCAATTTTCATTTTTGCAATCATTATTGGAAACTTCTGGGTATGTTCTCCAATGAATTACATTGACATATTTTACGTTGACATGTCAGTGAAACTCAGTACACGTTGTTAGTCTTGACATGGCAATTGTCTCTAGAAGATGTTGGTTCACACTTTATAATTGTGGCTGGTTTCTATGTAGGTTAGTTGGGTTATTTGAACGTTTTATGCCTTCTTTCTTGATCATTTAGCAGTAAATAACTAAATATCTGCATCTCTTTGTGTATATATGCACAAAGAATACACAGCCATGCTAATGAGAGGGTGATAGGTTGCATGCTACATAATAGTTAGGGAGATGTGTATTCACATTTTGATTAAAGTGTGCTTGTGTCTGATTCTCAGAGTCTGCCTGGATAAGTCTCTGCAATTTTGTTTTTTTTGACAAGGATTTTCAGAAGTGGTTTGGCATTGCCTCCTTCCTAGGGTTGAGAGAAATTGACTGGCCCAAGGTTACCCAGCTGGCTTTGCACCTAAGGCCAGACCCGAACTAATGGTCTCCCAATTTCTAGCCTGATGCACTGCACCAAACTGTCTCTCTAATTACATATTATCATTAACATTTCTCAATAATAATAATAATGCAATCCCAAAACATCTGGAGTGCCACTTGAACACCAGCGGCATTGACAAAATCACCATCAATCAATTGCAAAAGCCTACATCCTACGACTATGTCATTAACACCATCAAACAACCCCCCCCTTCTGATCCCAGGTCCTTGGGAAGGACTGAATAGGTGGCTAAAAATTCCAAATCTAGCCTAAACATATGGCTAACTATGGACCAGCCATAATTTATCATTAAGCTTGTACATCACAAATGACTTTTAATGACTCTGGGCAGCTCATAACAATCAAAGAAAAAATGATGTCCCATAGACTGCCTTCCCTTTGATGGATCTTCCAGGTAGGAAGAAGAGAGATTTCCTTATTCTGTTCCATCGAGTGGTGCCAAATGTTCAAAAATGAACATTAATTGCACTCGACAAGATATGCTATACAGAAGATAACTTGTCCAGCTCCTAGTTCCTCCACAAAGTTGATATGCTGTAAATGCCTGTGACACAGCCAGTATCATTCTAATGCTAATCTAATGGCTTATGATTCTACATTAACTGATACATCCAATTCTAGGCAATTGCATCTGAAGTTGGTTAGTCTTATAACTGGGTTAAGGTGAAAAAGGGAAATCATGTTACTTTTTAAAAAATATGTAAAAAACATTTTTCACCAAATCTGTTAATCCTTGAGGATTGGCAGAAAATGTATCAATGTGAACTTTCCTTATGAAGGTGATGGACCTGAATAGAAAGATATCTGGAAAGATTCTGTTGGTAAGACCAGACAGTTGTTAAGTGAGTTTTGCTCCATTTTATGATCTTTCTTGCCATGATTGTTGAGTAAATCACTGCATATGGTTGTTAAGTGAATCTGCCTTGTGACCTCAATCCCAGACAGTGTAACCATCATAAATACATGTCAGTTGCCAAGGGACTGAATTTTGATTGTGTCACCGTGTGGTTTCTGCAACGGTTACAAGTGTGAAAAACAGTCATAAGTCATTTTTTTCAGTGCTGTTGTAACTTTGAACAGTCACTAAATGAATGATATACATGAATGATATACACCGAGGGCCTCGGTGGCTCAGCTGGTTAAGTAAGTTAAGTAACGCTGTACTTGTAATTAAGTATTCAGCTCCCAGCTGCCTGCAATTTAGCAGTTCGAGTCCCACCAGG
>JANHJO010005516.1:70061-88237 GCA_032468235.1 Pseudoxyrhopus heterurus | reverse complement strand
TTTTACTCTGTTTTTATACTGTTTTTATTCTGTTTTATATATGTTGTACGCCACCCTGAGTCCCTAGGGAGTTGGGCAGCATATAAATTGATTTAATAAATAAATAAATATGTGTGTGTGAGGGATAAGCAAAGATGTCCATTTTTTCCAGTATGTTTAAACACTGGCTTCTTGGGATCTATTATTATAAATACAATAAATCCCAAGAAGCCAGTATTTAAACCCACAAACTGGAAAAGATGGACATCTATTCTTATCTTTACACACCTTAGATGTCCTCCCCAGCAAAACAGTCTCAACATTTGCCTCTTGCACATGACTTTTTAAAATAAAATCCTAGTAATAATCAAGTAATCAAACTTTTTTTTTTTAATTGGAGTAAGGTGCCTTTGGCATAAGCCTTTCAGAAAACGGCTAGGCCACTCCAGGGGAAAAAAAAACCCCCACTTAAAGATGCTTGGGTTATTCAGTTGAACTATCACACTATCAATTTCACACTAAATCCTGTTTGTATAAAGTACTCTCGCTAAATATTCCTTCACTGGGATTTTTTTTGCCCCCAGGAGAAGCCAGAATGGAGGGAAGAACATGCGCTATCCAAATCCTAACCCAGTTTAGTCTCAGGCGCCATTTAAGTCCGGCCCGCCCTACTGGAATGATCTCCCATAAACGGGGGGCCCGCCAGATGTTTCCGAGTGCGAACCCCATTATCATTCCCAACTAGCAACAGCACCGCAGCCCAGCACGCGAAGAGGCCAACGCACCCGGGGAGGCCGCCCCCCTCCCCTTCGGGGTAAGGCCGCGAGTTAAGAACGTTAGCTGGGTCCCGCGAAGTCCTCGAGACAAGGAGGATTTTACCACTGAAGTGACGGGCGGAGGGCGGGAGGATGATTGCGCCAGGAGCCCCAAAATACCAGAGAAGGGCGACTCTGACCGCAAGTCTAGCTTTCCGCCAAGGCTGCTTAAATGGGACGCGTATGCCGTGGGCCAAGATTTAACGGAACAGCCACCTCCCCTCCCTCAGGTAATTTCACTGATGTCTCCAGGGCTGTTTTTTTTTGTCTCACGCGATTCCCCTTTGCGGCCCGCTACCTCACGCGCGCGGTACCCACCATTTTGACGGTGAGGAGGCGAAAGAAGGTCCGGCTCTTTCCTTGGGATTTTTATATAGCTTTCCTCCGCGAAGCGGAAACACTTCACCCTACTTCCTCCTACCGTCAAAACTCTCTGATTCGCTCAGAAGGTTTAAGGAGTGAGAATAATACGATATAGTAAAGGGTGTTCTAACGGCAAAAATATTTTTTTTAAAAAAAGATTCGTTCTGATTTCTTGGTGTAACTCTGAGGCTATATATTTTCATATATTTATGAATGGGACTATTTCCTAGTTTTCAGCGGAAGGATATTGTACATCGTGAAAACTTGCAACTTTCCGAGTATCCCAGAATACATCACGGGTGCGTAACTTGAATTTATTGCGTCCGCTTAAAGAAGTGCACATTGGGACTTGTAGTTTTTTCTTCTTCTTCTAGAGCTACCGAATAGCGGCTGTGCGAAGAGTTGTACTTTTGTTCTTTTGCGGAGCATTTACTGGCATGATGGGAGGGGAACAGAAGCCTTGAAGAATTTGCAGGAGAACCCCAGTAAACTTTTGCTCCCGTTGTTCCATTTTTTTTTAAAGTTACATTTTAATTATTTGTCATTTTTCACAGTGTTTGTTGCAATAAATCCAACATGTAATCATATTTTAACTTGCAGTAGTAGCATTTTTAACTGTTAAGCTTTTATACCTTTGGAGTTTTAGATGGATCTCCAGCATATCCCATAGGAGAAAGCACATAGAATTAATTCTATTTTGAGATAGGCTGAATAGAAAATGGCTCATGCTAAGTATCTACTCAAGCAGCTTTGTTTACTAGAGCAGATTTGTTTACTTTGTTTTACCTGGAAACAAACATGAAGAACTGGTTGAAGGAATTGGGTTTGGCTAGTCTACAGAAAAGAAGGATCAAGGGTGACATGATAGTAGTGTTCCAGTATTTGAGGGGCTGCCACAAAGAAGAAGGGTCAACTTATTTTCCAAAGCACCAGAAGGCAAGACAAGAAACAATGGATGGAAACTAATCAAGGAGAGAAGCAACCTGGAATTAAGGAGAAACTTCCTAACAGTGAGAACAATTAACCAGTGGAACAGGCTTGCTTTCAGAAGTTGTGGGTGCTTCATCACTGGAGGTTTTTAAGAAGAGACAACAGCCATTTGTCTGAAATGGTATAGAGTTTCCTGCTTGAGTAGCGGGTTGGACTAGAAACCTCCAAGGTCCCCTCCAACTCTATTCTGATTGTATTACTAAGACTGGAGACAGGTTTGTGGATGATTTGGAATGTATACTCTTTGACAAATTCAGATTATCCTCCGGATCCCTATGTTAATATGATTGCAAATCAAAGGTATATGCGCTTTGTGTATTGCAAATGAAGTGGGGTGGAGACTTACCCATTTCCAGAGCTTTGATGAAGCCTGTTGGTTAAAGGTCTTTCTAATATAGGTGACATTCTCCTACAATCTGAAGTAACAGACTTTCTTTTGGGCAGCATCAGAATAACTACAAGTGTGTTTTAGAAAATGGTTTTATAATGTGTTACAAATAGTGGACAGTGTTCAGACATAAGGAGTTTGAAAAAGCAGAGCAGGAATAGTATTGGTGCTTTTGAACTTTGGTTTTGGAGAAGACTCCTGATAATATAGTGGACAGCCAAAAAAAAGAAAGACAGATAATTGAACAAATCAACCTAGAGTTTTCACTCAAGGCACAAATGACCAGGCTCAAATTATCCTACTTCTGATACATTAGGCATAACTCTCTGGAGACGGCTCTAATGCTAAAAAAGGTAAGAGAAAGAGGTGGAGAACCAGCAGCAAGGTGGATGGATTCAATTACAATGATGAGTGGGGCACTGTTGGAAAAACTGAAAGACCAAGTTAAAGCCAAATGATCATGGAGAAAATCTATGAATGTGATTGCTAAGAGTCAACTACAACTTGAGGTGACACAATGACATAATCAGTTCTGACATAAGTACTGCAGTGGGCATATGAGTTTCTATGAATTCCAGATAGAATAACTAGCCATTGTAGTACTAGCACTGGTAAAACTTGATGACTGTCTTTGTAAAGCATATTTAACTGGATCAGGGGATGACATGTAGAAACCAAAATGACCCAGCCTACTAACCCTACGGGAATTAGCGTTAGTCTCAAATCTTGTTTGGGGTAAAACTAACTCAGGCTGTTGTCCACATGGTTGACTAGAGGGTTAGTTTCCTAAAAATGATTCAGATGAAGTTCTAGGAAGACATGAAAATGAGGAACTTTAGACATCTCATCTGTATATCTGTTTTCATTTTTAGTAATGCTTCTGGTGGTACCAATCCTGATTGTGTCACTGGAGGTTTAAAAATTATTTTCACTATAATAAAAAATGCCAGAAAGTTGAAAAACAAGTGACATCTTTTCACTCCTTTGCTGAAGCTGGGAGTACTTTTAAGTATAATCACTGTCTGGCTGATCAATATATCCTTGATGATGTATTATCAAGCCACAACATTAATATAACAGGGGATATTTCAGTTAGCTAAGTCATGTGAACTATGGATTATAGGTGAATAATGTTGCAATAAAATGGCTCTTGCTCCTTTTTGCCTGCCACTAGTGTTAAAATTTCATGTCTGAAGTTTTTGCACATCGTGGACATAATTATTGGTATGATATCCTTGTTGTGTTAGTATATAAATTGGCAGAGGTAACTGTTAACCATTGACCAATAACCCTAACCAATTGGGGAGGGAAAGGATGAAACAGTTGAAGTACATAGTTCTGACATAACTGATACAAAAGTCATTGATGAGGGAAAAAAAGGAACAAGAGACAATAAAATTGTTATAATACCATATAGTACTATATTCATACTTAGATGGCTGGTAACAGATTATAGCATGGGCAAGATACCTAGAAGTTTAATTTTTATGTGAGTTATTCTATAGTCAGATATTTTATTCTGCTAGTATATAATTTCATATATAAATGAATATATGTATACACTCATTTTTTGCTGATGTTACTATTTTGAGAATTTAAATCTTGGGTGAGATGTTAAAAATGATGTACTCAGTAATAGATTCTCCAAATATTAACATCACAAAAATGGAAAATTGAAGTAATGAAAACCTGGTCCTTAAGGTGGCTCTCTATCATCAGGTAAGGAGAGTTCTTAAAAGCAAAGTGCAGATACAAATTCAATACATTTTCTACCTACAGTACAATAATCAAACATTCACCCTGATCATTTGGCAGTATGAAAATAAACTTGGGAAAGCCGGGGTGAGCTTTATGCACGAAAGGGTACAGATTTGTCTTTGTGGATTTCCAAGCATGTATCAGGGAATAGTTAGTGTTGGATCTTTATTTCGATGAATATTTACATTTGTTTTGCTGCAATCTCAACTTTCAAAATGAGTACCCCAAGTGAGGGCAGATTCAACATGTTGAATCATCATCATGAATAATCATCAATCAATTAATGATTACTACAGCAATTGGTGACTCACCAAAATGAACCCTGCACTTCCAACCTCATACAACTAGAAAAAGTTCTAACATTGGTACAAACTGTGCACAAGGGCTCAGTTTACATCTTTATTCAGTTCCGTATCAAGTAAGTAATCATACATGATGCATATGCAGTGCTAAACTTCCAGTAGAATATAACCCAGCCACAACAAAATACCCCTCCTCCCAATCATTTGATTAGAATCCAGTCTTTGGAATTAAAAAGGCAACCTGCCTTTAAACACAAGCCAAAATGCTTCTTTTCCATACGCACTTGTGCAAATAGTGATCAATAGGGAAGCCACAAAGGGGAGAAAGGACTGCTGTCTGCTTCTGAAATTGATAACTGCTGGATACATCAAACAGGATCAAAATGACAGAGGCTTCGCTTATAACCTACTGAATGTAATCTATCATTTTAAGGCTGTACATATAGTTTAATTTCAAAAGCTGGCTTCAGACTCAATCATTGGCAAAAATAAATTTTCCCCGTCCAGCAGCCTGCTGGCTAGAGGTGTAAAAGCCATCAGGAAAAAAGAAATGGATTTTCATGGTTAATTAACTGGGTTAAGACAGCCACAAAAACCACTAATCCACTTCTACAATTAATATGTTGTGTGAGCCAAGCCAATAAGTGAACCCATATCATCTGACTGGAGCCTTTTGCCTAATGCTAGCATGTGGAACCTAACAGATTATCCCATTGACCTCAAAGTTCATACTGGGATATAGTATAGTATATTGAGCTATGTGTGGAATCTGAGCCATTATGCATGTTCTGAACCTAACTTTAAGAAAACATTTCAAGAGGCCTGTTCAGCTCCATCCCAAACATCCCACTTCGAGGCTACTATTTATTTGCCATCCCATTGGCTATTTTGGTTCAGGTAGCTCTAGTTCGGGGGAAACAAATACTTCGGGCAATGGAAATCAAAGAGCTCGCCTTTAAGTCCCGCCAGGAATACTTGGCGCTGCCAAGCGTCAAAGTCACCCTCAACTATTTCCACCCTTTCCACCCCCACCCCCCACCGTGCTGAGACGCGTCAAGAGTTACAATGACTGGCAGCCCGATCCTCAAACCAGTTAAACAGGAGCCTTTGGATTTAAGCCGGCTTAGTCCTATTGAGCGAGAGCTAAACCCTGGAGAGGCCCAGGAAGCCGAGAGGGGGATGCGGTAGCCAAGACTCCATCCTGCTCCGCCCTGGATTAAAAGCCTCGGCACCTGAATTTTAGGAAGGGGTGGTGGGGTTGTCTGCGGGGCTCGGCGGTCCGCGTGGAGGCAGGAGTTGTGGGGAGCGGTGAGTTTAAGGGGCAGCCGGGCGAAGGGAAGCTGGTGCATCTGCAAGGGCGGGAACAGGGGAGGGGGCCGAATCAGGCGGAGCCCAAGAACAAAATCTGGGTGGGAGAGGAGGGACGGGAGAGGAGAGGGGCTTTCTCGCGGAGTTCTGTGGAGTTTTTTTTTGGGGGGGGGGCAGGACGTCCCCCCGCCTCTTTGTGAAGTGAGGCGGCGGAGTCCTGAGAGCGGCGGGCAGGGTGGCGCTTTTGCGGCCCTTCGACGGAAGCCCTTCGCTTCCTTTGTCCAGCGCGGCTACTTCGTCACTGGCCCTCCGCCCCACCGGGCTACAGCCAAGCACGTCCGCCCAGGCTGTCTAGAGACGAAGGAAGGAAGGGAGATAAATAAGAAAGACAGAGGAAGGAAGGGAGATAAATAAGAAAGACAGGAGAGGAAGGAAGGAAGGAAGGAAGGAAGGAAGGAAGGAAATGAGGAAGGAAGTCAGGAAGGAGATAAATGCAGGCAGGCAGGCAGGCAGGAAGGAAGGATAGAAATGTGGAAAGAAGAAAGGAATGAGATAAATGAGAAAGGCAGGAAGGAGATAAATGGAAGGAAGGAAGGAGAGAAATGTGAAAAGAAGGAAGGAGAAATGGAAGAAGAAGGGAGAAAGAAGATGAAGGAAGGAAGAAGATAAATGTGGAAGGAAGAAAGGAGATAAATAGGTGGAAGGAAGGAGATGGATGGGCTTCTCTTCTTCCTTCTTGACAACAAAATGCCAGATTTTTGCTTTGTGTTATATAATGAAGAAAGGAAGGGGGAACTTTACCTATATCTTGTTAACCAAGCCTGAATAATGACACAGGATTTTTTGAGCGGGGGGGGGGGTTGTCCCATCAGGCCAATTTTTTCCCCACCCAAAAGTTCTCTAGCCTCCCAGAGAAGAAAGAGTCAATCAGACTTTGTAATTGGTAGAGGCAGGGAGAGAGAGAGAAAATGGGTATGGAGAATCACAGGGTCCAATAAAAATCCCATCGCCCCATCTCTCCAACCGGCTTTTCCAGTTTTCTAATGCCTGTGAAGATTGAGGGGTGTCAGGAACCCGGGGGTGTGTGTGTGATGCATAATGGGGGATGGGGGGTAGCCCCTAATTCTGCAGAAAGATTTTAAGGGCTCTATGAACTTAGTCTGCACTTGGTGTCTGTCTTCATTTAATATACCTCTGGGTGTTTTTTTTAGTCTATTATAGCTTACCCAATAAATAAATAAACCACAAATGCCAGGGAAATATTTAGGCAACACCTGCCATCACACATCTGATGGCTCCAAGTGATAAATTCTGCTGAGTATCGATTGAGAATATTTGATATTTGTTTTCCCTTCCCTCCCCCCAAACATGTGTACATTGTCATAAATGGAAGGGGAGAGTGTATATCTCTGCATTTGATCAGCCCATCACTTGTCCCGTGTTGCTCTCAGAAAATAATAAGAATAATAAAGTACAAATGGCCTAATATGGGGCTTGTCTCTTGGCGAGACTTAGCGGAATAAAGGCTCCCTAAAAAGTGAGTGCCCACTGAAGGAGAGCAATTTTTCAAAGACAAAATGTGTAGACGGAGTTCAGATGGCCTCCCTCTCTCTAAATCTTGAGAGACTGCTGCTTCCGTGGTGTTTTCATCCCAACGGACACCCTGCAGAAACATTGATGCTTCAGGGTCCATAAGCCTTAGCCAGCATGGCCATGGCTAGAAGGTAGTGGAGCTGATGTGTCAACACTTTGGGGAGGCACCGGGTTGGAGGGAGCCAGCAAAGGAAGTTCTTCTATCTAGACCTGTGCTGTCAGTCTTGGATAGCAGATTTTCAAAGGGTTCAAAAAGAGAAGGGACAGAGTTTTCTCTTTGCATTGTTCCCTGACGCTTTTTACTGAAAATGACAGGCAAGAAAACTTTGTGGGCCGTGTCATAGTAGACAGAGCCTGAAGGCAGAACAAGAAGCAATGGGTGGAAACTTATCAAAGGAAGATCCAATTTAGGACTAAGGAGAAATTTTCTGACAGTGAGAACAATGAATCAGTGGAATGATTGGCCTCCAGAAGTTCTGGGTGCTCCATCACTGGAGGATTTTAAGAAGAGACTGGACAGCCATTTGTCTCAAATGGTATAGGGTCTCCTGCTTGAGCAGCGGGGGAGGGGTTGGACTAGGACCTTCAAGGTCCCTTCCAACCCTATTATCATGATAACAGACCTGGTCCCACGCGCTTAGATAACTAAGGAGGGGTCAAAGCCTTATCAGAAATGACAGAAACCACTCATAGTGGTTCATTCTCTTTGGTTATCAAAGCACAGGGCCTGACCAGAAAATTGGATGAAAATTTCCCTTGAAATTATGTGCTTTTCTGAAAACTGAAGGAAAGATACATAGTAAATAGATGGAGAGCTGTAAATCAGCTTGTACAGGAGAAATGTAGGACTTTTATATTGATGTATAAAATCAGTGAAATTGAGGTGTTCCTTATTCTCAGCCCCAAATTGACAGGTTTTGGCAGAGACTATGTATGCCTTCAAGTCAATTTTTGACTTCTGGTGACCGCTTGGGCTAGTCCCTGCAGTTGTATTGGCCAGATTTCAGAAGTGGTTTGCCCTTGCCTGCTTCCTAGGGCTGAGAGGGAATGATTGGTCCAAGGTCACTCAACTGACTTTTGCCTAAAGCAGGACTAGAACATCCAGTCTCCTGGTCGTAAATGGGGCAAAGTTCATTTAACAACTGTCTTGCTTAGCAACATAAATTTTGGGCTCAGTTGCGGTTGTAAGTCAAGGACTACTTATACACGAAGTATAATCGGGAGGTATTCCCCAATTAATGAATGTAACTGGGATTGGGAATTGTCTCTAACCACCAATATGATCATAAACCAGAAAAATCATGTGATTGCACTGATTTATGCTGGCAGTTCTCGTTATGGCCATGAAGTGAATCAATAACAGTTGTTGAGTCATATCACATGATCACAACTTGTGACTTCCTGCTGGTTTCCCCATTGACTGTGCTTGACAGAAGCCATCAGCAAAGGTCACAGAATGGTGATCACATGACCACGGGATTCTGAAATCCTTGTAATTGTGCATAAATTGCCAAATGCCAAAATTATAATCACATGACCAAGGGGCACTGCAATTGCCTTCACTTCAAGGACCATCAGTAAGCCCGCTTGTTTTCCGCTGTTGTAACTTTGAATGGTTGTTGAATGAGTGATCACTAAGCAAGGACTACTCGTATATCAATTCAGAAAAGGCTGGCAGAAGCCGTAGCACTTTTTTTTGTGTACTGAAAAAATATATAATTGGAACAAAACAGGAATGATCACAATCAAGTGTAAGATCTTTATTTAGCAGAATCAGCATCTTTTTTCATAATTTACACAGCAGCATTACTGCTTGTTACAATAGGTTTGTGATTTTTACTCTTTTGATTATATGTCATGCATTTTAAGTTTAGTTCTGGGGCTATAAATGTATGTATATATGGGTATGTGTGTCACATCTGGCATAAATATGACCTAGAATCTGCCATATTTAAATACTGTCAGTCTGTTCAAGAGAAGCTCCTGAAATGAGCAATCAACTATCCTCAATTTTACCTGTCTTATTTTTTTTTAAAGAAGAAATTCAAAGGTTTATGTGCACAATACCAAACTCTTTGGGGGAAAAGAGGAGACAAGTTTATAAGGGGTGTTTTATGTCTGTTTCTTTCCAGGGAGAAGCTCCAGATAATTGGACAAGAACTCTGAGCTGGTCACCGATAGGCTCCTGGCATCAAGCCCACAGTTGTGTGGAGTTGTTGTTTTTTATAGTGGCTGTTGGGTGGATTCAATAGCACAGGAGGGCAAGGACGTGAAAATAGGGGAGGCTCCCAAAATAGCAAGACAATAATGGGGGGTAGGGAGTGGGGAAAGGGATAAGCCTGGATTTGGAAATATCTCCAGCAAGATCAAATACCTGATTTGAGTACATAGGTGTGGCTGACTAAGTGTGCGAGGTAGAAGTTCAGGCAACATTTGACAAGGAGGTGTGCCTGGTACAGAAAATGGAGAAGGTGCCAGCAGGGCCCGGACCAACAGAGGCATCAGAACGAGCAGGAAGGGACCATATTGCCTATCAGCCTAGGATCAGATGGGAACTACCTCCTGGGGCAGTATTACAGCCGGAGGGCATGCCTACCCAGTGGTGGGAATACCTGAAGACTATGCCCGCTCTGGCCACGGTATGGGGCAGCCCAGGCCTCCCAGATCTGACTTCTTTGGATGACTTGATTGCTTTTGAGAGAGTGTTTGGAGTCTGTCAGTGGCCTAGAGGTGATGGGGTGACCAGAGTAAAGCCGGCTTTCAGGGCAGAAGGCCAGCAAGCATTGAGCGGCAAGAACACTAGAGGCAAAAAAGCCTGTGGGAAAATCAAGACCATCTTCCTGCACGAAAGCTCCCCCAGCACGGAGCTACACCGCCAGCGCTTCAGGCAATTCTCTTACCAGGAAGCCGAGGGGCCTCGGGAGGTCTGCGGCCGCCTGCGAGAGCTCTGCCATTGCTGGCTGGAGCCAGAGTGCCGCACCAAAGAGCAGATTGTTGAGCTGCTGGTTTTAGAGCAGTTCTTGACCGTCTTGCCTCAGGACATCCAAAACCAGGTCAGGGAACGTAGCCCAGAGACCTGTGCCCAAGCAGTGGCCCTGGCTGAAGGCTTCGTTTTGCGGCAGCAAGAAGACAAGCAGCAGAAGGAGCAGGTGAGGCCTGTTCGTTCCAGGGCAAGCAGTAGGCAAGGTGCGGCTTCAAAACTGGTCCCCTTCTCCCTCTGCCTATGACACCGGATGCTGCGTTTAGGACATGTCCACCTCAGGCTAGCAAATTTACGCCACTTCTCTTAGGGTGGAACTATGGCTCCTGTCAGTCCCAGATCAAGAGACCAATGCTGAAGGATGGTTGACCTCAGCCTGTTCACTTTTTTGTCTAAAAATGTGCAGTAACAGCTACTATTGCTGAATAAACTGGCAGCGAGGAAACCTGTCCATCTCTTTAGCCACCTGCTGGGAATAAAGAGAAAGAAGTGGTCTCCCATTAATGAAAAAGACCCCCTCCTTTCCTATTTGACTAGTTTTCAACTGCTGAAGTCTCAGGTTTCCAAAACAGGCTGCGGAAGCTGGAACAATGAGAAAAAGCAAAATGGGAAATATAATTTGTACAATACAGGTAGTCCTCGGCTTACAACAGTTCATTTAGTGACTATTGAAAGTAACAACAGCACTGAAAAAAGTGACTTATGACTGTTTTTAACACGACTGTTGCAGCATCCCCAGGGTCACAAGATCAAAATTCAGCTGCTTGGCAACTGGTTCATAATCATGACAGTTGAAGCGTCCTGGGGTCACGTGATCAGCTTTTACGACTTTCTGACAAGCAAAGTCAGTGGGGAATCCAGATTCACTTAACAAGCTTGTTACTAACTTAGCAAAGGCACTTTCACTTAACAACTGTGGCAAGAAAAGTTGTAAAGTTGGGCAAAACTCACTTAACAAATGTTTCCCTCAGCAACATAAATTTGGGGCTCAATTGCGGTCATAACTCAAGGACTACCTGTATTAGCTTCTGATGGCACAGAAGTAGCAATAAAGGAAGGATTTTGCTCTGCTTTCTCTGATGGCCTCAAAATGCTCCTCATTGGGGCATGGCCTGATGAGGGAGGCAGCCAAGGGCTCCTACAAACTCATCACCATTGGGAATCAACATGCTCATAGGGCTAAAGAGGAGTGAGCAATGTTGGACCTCCATCTTTGGTGGAGTTCAGCTCCCATCTTCCCCATTAGTGGCAAGTATTCTACCAGGCTGGAAAGAAAACTGAAATTTAACAAATCTGGAAGGCTTATTCATTTTCCGCCCCAAGCTACTGAGAAAGTCCCCCAATTCTGCTTCTAAATGCTCTCTGCAGTTGTAACATTACACAAACATATCATTCTAAAAATATATAAATGATAGAAGTAGAAGTTCCATTCTTCAACGTGGAGAGAGAACATTTCTACCAAATAAATGGAGCATAATAATATTGTTGTTAGTTACATTCAGGTCATAATGAAAGATACTTTACTTGAAGTCTAGAGATGCTTAAATGGTGAAAAGGGGTGAAATATAAAGTTTCCACTAAATGTTTTATAAAAGCAGTTTTTGTTCTTTCACCCAGTTCTGTTTATAAGGTTTCAATTTTTATCACTACCTGCTTATCACTCTTTTATGTTTGCTGTTTCTATTTCCATCTTCAGAGAAACCTACCAAGGAGGGGAAAAAATAGTTGTGCACAATAGTTTGGTGGTATTGAAAGTTATTTTACCATGGGATCACACAATATTCTGATTCCTAAGACGTGATGAATGGATGATTTAATATACACAATACAATAATCTAAACTAAACAAATCACATTATGGCACACAGAGATTGTGTGAATCCAGCCAGCCATTTTCTCTCTCTCTCAGTAAAACGTGGGTGCTGGGAAAATGCTATAATCTCTGAGACTCTTCTTGCCCTGGTTAAAATACCCCATAATACATATAAAATGCAGTTATGTTCCACTTTGATTGGCAGGGATTGTTTTTTAGAAGCTTGCATAGTATTCTTTTAAATCTTAATAGCTGAGATCAACTGCACAATTCCTTGAATCAATGTACACTGTCTGCAGTCCAGTACACCTTCACCCATTATGGTTCTATGAACTTGACCTTCATTGTTGTTTCAGGGGACTCGATCATCTCAAGGTGTGGCTGTGGATTTTTCAAAAGCACGGAGAGTGTCAGTGGAGGTCAGGCAGCAGCAATCGGGCACCCGGAGAAGGAGGGTGGATATTGTTAACCTCTCAATGGGTAAGGACATCTTTAGCCTCAGGTTGCAATTTGCCGCTTTTGAATAGCTATGAATTGATGTCTTCGTGGAGTAGATGGCATTTTAAGGACAATATGTTGTAGGAAGGATGGGGTGGGAATTGTATTAAGAGAATAAGAGTTGGAAGGGACTTTGAAGGTCTTTTAGTCCAGGGGTCCCCAGCCCCTGGGTCGTGGCCCACTACTGGATCTTGAGTCTTTCGGAATCAGGCCGTGGAAGTGGCGGGTGAGCGCACACACTCCATTTGCGTGAGAGGCAGGCGCGCATGCCTGCCACTTGTGCAAATGGAGCTGCGTGCGGGTTTGCCTTCTACACGCATGTAACCATCTTCCTCCCCCACCTGTCTGCAAAGCCGAAAAGGTTGGGGAACTCTATTCTAGTCCAACTCCCTGCTCATGTAGGAAATCCTATACCAAAATATTATACCAAAATATTAAAAGCATAAGAACAGTATATAAAATTCAAAAGAGGCAAGGAACGTTAAACATTCATTAAGAGGCAGAGCGAGGGCTTTCAGGGTGCTGACTAGCCCCTGGCTGCATGCCCTCTGTGCCCCACACAAGTAAGGCTGCAAAGCCATGTTTTCATATCTTTATAGAAGATATGAAAACATGGAAGAGAATGGGGACTGCCTCATCTTTGGGGGGAGAGTGTTCCACAGAGCAGGGACATATGGCAGAGAAGGCTCTCTTCCTGGACCCTGCCAGTAGAATTCTTTAACAAATGGGGTCCACAATGTACCTTCCCTGCCTGATCTGGTGGGACAGGCTGATGTAATGGGATGAAGATGGTTCCGTAGGTAATCTTGCCCCATGCCATGAAGGACTTTAACCAAACACCTTGAACTGGAGAACAATATTTAGAAAAACATCTATGAGGTGCCTAGCTCCTTCTTAGCCATGATCTGTGGAGCTGTATTGTGATCATCTTTGTCCCCTTATAGGTGTCAATCTAGCTAGGAGAACTGAGGAGCTGGAACAGCAGCCTCTGGAGTCCAAGGAAGAGGGGAATGTGGCAGCCCATCCAGTCTCGGGGGGAACCCAAAGGAGAGAGAAAAGCCATGTTTGTATCGAATGTGGCAAAAGCTTCATGCGCCCCTCAGATCTGGCAAAACATCTTAACATTCACACAGGCGAAAGACCCTACCTTTGTGTTGAGTGTGGGAAAAGCTTTAGCCAGCTTTCCCATCTCACAAGACATCAGAAAATCCACTCGGGAGAGAAGCCTCACATCTGTTCCGAGTGTGGAGATACCTTCAGCCAACGGGCCTATCTTGTCAGCCATCAAAGGAGTCACTCGGGAGAGCAGCCATACCACTGTTCTTATTGCCAGAAATGCTTCAGCCACCAGTCTGCTCTGAAGATCCACGAGCGCAACCACATGGGCCAGAAGCCCTATGCCTGCACTGACTGTGGGAAACGGTTTGTGTCCTCCTCTTCTCTCACGACACACAGAAGGATCCACACGGGAGAAAAACCTCACGCCTGTGGGGTGTGTGGGAAAAGGTTCATCCAACACTCCAACCTGGTGTCTCACCAGCGAACGCACTCGGGGGAGAAGCCGTTTTCCTGTAAGGTGTGCAGCAGGAAGTTTGCCTACCCTTCAGATCTTACCCGGCACCAAAAAATCCATACGGGAGAGAAACCTTACGCCTGCGAGGAGTGTGACAGAAGATTCACCAGGCTGTCTGATCTCATTACACACCAACGTATCCATACGGGAGAAAAACCGTACCACTGCCTAGAGTGTGGGAGAAGATTCAGGCAGAGGGGTGTGCTGGTGAAACATCAGAGGTGCCATTCCAAAGAAAACCCAAAAGGAAGTGAGGCTCTCCAATCCACTGAGTCTCAAGCTAAAAGTCAATTCAAAAGTCATGAGATAAAACTGGAGAAAGAACTGGAAGATCAGGAGGAGGAACCCAGCTTGATTCTCTCTCCCAGTCCCTGATGCTTATCGCTGTTATACTGCTGCTAACAGAGGGATCAATCATTCCATAGGATAAAGAATCAACTTTTTTCTATTCCTCTACTACCAACTAAAAAGTAGACATGGAGGTTGATGATGATGATGTAATGAAGCTCATGATGCTCTCTATTTGCGTTTTTATAAGTAACACTCCGAAAAGAGAGGGGGCTTTTATAGATGGGATTGTAACTTCAGAAGAGAAAAGGCAGGAAGAGTAATCTTTGCCTTTTCCTGTATTATATGGCTGGTTTTCCTTTACCTTCAAACAGTAATCTTTTGAAGCAGTTGAAATGACTCTGCATGCAGCAGTTGGAATAAACCTTTTCCAAGTAATTAACTGTCCTTTGCTAGCCAGGTAAAAGAGGAGTAGCTCTTTTCGGAAAGAATAGTTTCCGAACAACTCAAATGAGACAGAAACTGAGCACACCTGGTATGTTCAAGGTCTGGTTAGGACAATGATTTCTTTTACTCTATATGGTGATTTAAATGCAGTTTTTCTCTGCCTGAAATATCAGGCAGAGACTGGAAAAACAGGCAGATCATCATAAGGTCAGCAGGCCTTGGGCAATATACAGGAGCACTGCTGGGATAATGGAATGAGCTGGTAATCTTTCTAGATTGGCAGCGGTGATAGCTCTGTCAGCTTCTACTTCTTTATATTAAAACCCAAGCAGCTGTCAATCCATCTGGGATATTGGATGTCATCCTTTCATTTCATGTCCAGTAGAATTTGAAGGATAAGGATGTAATAAGGATAAACTTTTATCAGGTGGGGCCTTTGGCACCATCTTGCCTAAATGGCCACATAGCTCTTAAGAGATCAGAAAGGGCAACTTTCCCAGCTTGTGACTAGAAATTCTTGAAAGGAGCTAGCAAAATTTATGGTTGGGGCTTTTGTGATCATGTCGGTTGTGGACTGATCCACTAACTCTAGAAGTCTTCTGAACTACGCTACCTAAAGTTTTATTCTGAGATTCATCTTTGTAAATTATAGCAAGCAGACAACTCCCAAAAGTATGGAACTTCATTGTTTGTTCCACGCTTGCATGTAGTCTGACTGATACAATCCAGGCAACAAACATACCTCCCAATTATAATATTAATGAAGGAAAAGTCATGGATGAAGCTTTAGAATAGATTGCAGATGGAGATGTGAGCAAAAGGAGGAATATGTAAATGTGGTTTTTGCATTGTGGGGACTTGTAGCAAATGAGCTCAGTTTTTATTGGCTGCTGCTACTTTTATTGAGACCTAGCTTCAGATATAGACAGACAAACTTAACTTGCTCAATTGTGTCTATTAAAGGTTCTGGAACTGTAGGAGGCAAAATAGATAGTAATTCAATTTATCTCAGTGGCTGATGTCCCACTGTTGCTTTCTGGCCAGCATCGCCATTAAAAATAGAAATAAATTGAACACAAAATTGGTAAACTGAGGATTGGTACTATCCTAAGGGAAGAAATAATAGCTCCCGAGAGTGTTCTATTGATGATGATAAAGTGACACCTGTTCTAAAAGTGTAGAACATATTTTAGAACAAATTCAAATCTTTGATACAAATTTAGAAAAGTCCTACCTACAACTTTAGGTAGGACTATGCGTAAGATTCTGAAGTGGTCCAGAACTTAGCATGTTGAAGAGGTTATATTTAATATTAACATTGCATTAAAGAGGTTATTAATGTACACAATTGTGAAGATAAAATTTATAAATATGCTGGTAGAATTCCAGAAGCGAGGTATGCTTATTCAGAGCCAGATGCTTAATCATGAAGCATTTGGGCACTTTAATAACTTTTTCTCTCCTCCAATAATGAGCTAACAATTGGATATCTTTCAGCAGATATCCAATGCACAAGTCACATACTTTTAGAAGATGCTTAACTTAGAGGCAAAAAATACTGACAGTCTGACATGATTTTAATAAACAGAACTATGATCCTATTTATTATTAGTCCTCTTTTTCTTAAGTTTGGAAAGGTGAGCAACAAGGCAGTTGTAAATATTCCTTATTTTGCTTCGGTCACCTCAACCTAGGAATTAATTTTAGATCCCTAAGATACATACACAGTTTTAAGAAACAGCAAAAAAATTGATAGCTGCCCAGTCAACTTTGTAACAATAGGAAAGTCATCAGAGATGGCTGTTCTTTGCCTACATCATCTGTGTTCATGCGCTGTGATACATGGATTAGTTTCTCCTATACAACTAGCTGGCTGGATGAATGTTATGCGGTTGTGCATAGATCTATTCTGCTAACAGGATCAGGGTGAGGTAAGCATGATCCACAAATATTCTATCTTAAAAATGACCTTAATTCAGAGGAGTAACTAACTTTAGCCCCAAACAAACCAAGATCATGCAAACTACTTACCAGTGTTTCTCCATTTTTCCCACTCCCAAGACTGAAATGACAGAGGCCCGGCCCAATTTCCATTTTATTTTGTGGGGAGACAGGAAGCTGGCTTGGTGGAAGTGACAAAGAGCATCCTAGTCTCCTTTGTGGCAGCTAGAAGAAATTAAAAAATGGGTGACCATGTGACTGACTCAGCCTCCTGTGGGATGTGTTGTTGGCATACAAAGGCAAATCAGTGGCTGGAAGGAAGGATAATAATCTTCATATTCTTTGAACAGGATTCATGTTTAGTGTGCCATCAAAGCTAGAGTATAATCAGGGTACTTACAAAGTTGGCATGCAGAGCACAACTTAGCACCTTACCTTCCAGTTTAAAAGGGTAGTATTTCCAATTCTTGTATGGATACAGGGAGATGTACATATACAAGCACTCCTCGACTTACAACACTTCATTTAGCAACCAAAGTTACAACGGCACTGAAAAATGTGACTTATGACCATTTTTCATAGTTTCACCTTTGCAGCATCCCCATGATCATGTGATCAAAATTCAGGTGCTTGGCAACTGGTTCATATTTACGATTGTTGCTGCATCTCAAGGTATTCCCTTTTGCGACCTTCTGACAAGTAAATGTCAATGGGGAAGCCAGATTTACTTAACAACCAGGTTACTAACTTATCAACTGCAATAGCAATAGATTAGCATTAGATTTATATACCGCTTATCAGTGCTTCTTACAGCTCTCTCTGAGCGGTTTACAGAATCAGCATATTGCCCCCAACAATCTGGGTTCTCATGATTCACTTAACAACTGTGGCAAGAAATGGGTGCTTTATTTCCATCATAATAGGTCCCAGTTGTTTCACTGGGTGATGGATAGGCTAAGAAACACATGGTAGAGAACCAGTGGTATAAAGTACCATATTACACTCAAGAGCCTTGAGTGGTGCAGTGGGTAAGAACTCTGTACTTAAGTAATTAAGTATTCAGCTTCCAGCTGCCTGCAATTTAGCAGTTCGAATCCCACCAGGCTCTAAGGTCGACTCAGCCTTCCATCCTTACAAGGTA
>JANHJO010005515.1:92186-102706 GCA_032468235.1 Pseudoxyrhopus heterurus | reverse complement strand
GAGGAGGAGGAGGAGGAGGAGAATACTGTACATAAGGGAAATCTTGAAAAACCAAGCTTAATGATAGAGATACTAATAAAATCTAAGTTATCCCAATTTTTCAATACTCTGCAGAAATTATACATTGGATACAAGATGAGCTATAGAAGCACTAAATTGAAGGACTAACTGACACTGCAGTAGCTGTAGATAGATACAATAGGTCAATAAGAAGAATTAGAAAAAACTAAAAAATATATAAAAATTTCCAAAGAGAGATTAAGTAAATGTGTAACTTTATTTTAAAAAGAGTAACTGGTTCACTTGGTGCCATACCAAAAGATCTGAAAAAGTACTTAGACAGTGACACCATAGGAATGGATACAATCTAAACTCAACAATGATTAAACATTGCCTTAATTGGAATAGCACATATATTACAAAGATAGCTTTAACTTTCCTAGCTTGTTGGCAAAGATCAGATAATCAAAAGTACCAAATCCATCAAAACAATCTGGTAGTATATAAATAGTAACCACCATCATCATCATATAAAGTTTTATAAAAACATACAAATTTAATAAGCTAGGACACACATGCCAATGAAATTCCATGAATGAATGAAAATGTCATTCACAAGTATCTATCATTGTTATAATCACAAGCATAGTAAAGATGAACATCCTTTGCTCAAGAGAAGAGTTCTTTCTGGGACATTTCCATTTTCCTATTTCAACCACATCCTTAAATTCCAGTCCATCCCCTTTCCTACATGCTAGAATAAAAATTAACATCTTTATAAAAAATTTATTAAAGAAAACTTTGAACAATCAGGATATTTTTATATATTCAGCTACTGAAAATATAGCTTAGGACACTGAAAAGCATGGTAAGCTTCATTCATAATTGCTTCAATGGTTAACATTTTTCTTTCAGGTTATTGACTGGAAAATGAACTGGGGTTAGAAAAATGCTATTTTTCTAAGGGATTAGAATTATTCCTTAATGATTGCCTGAAAAACATGTAACTTAAGAACCTTCTCTTTTTCATTCCCCTGCATCATTTTCTGAGCCAGAAAAATCTTGGACTTGCTGAGTGTACACATTTCCGCTTTGGCAAATGTAGCCTTTCTTAGCCTGCCTTGATTACTTTAATGTCCTAAGGGAGCACTTCTTATTTAATTAAGAATTAATTTCCTCTATTTAGCCATTTTGGAGTTGGTGTATATATGTTCTGTTAAATTATAGCTCACAGGTAAGGCTGAAAGAATTAGATGTTTATCAGGACTAACAGCAGGTTTCTAAAGTATGACTGGAAATTAAGCTAAAAGCAGACTCACTGATGAAATAGCTAGTGTTTTCTGCTTTGACCTAATATCTTGTCATTCAAATCCTGATGTCTATTTCTGAAAGAAAAGAGGAAATGTTTTTTTTAATTGCCACTGATTGTTGCAACAACATTTACATGATATTAAGGCTCAGGTTGATTTTACCACATAAATTCATTTCGCACCAAATACAAGGGAAATTTAAAAAGCCTATCACATTTCAGTAGCTTGAGAAGATGAAATATTTTTGCTCAAAAATAGTTAGTGTCAGTGGATGTGGAAAGCTGCTAACTTTCATGTCAGTGTGGGAATGAAGAATGCAAACATCATCCAGGGTAATTGGCAAATATTTGCAATAGTAAACAGAAAATCCTTTGAGCCAAAAATACTGTAATTTAGTGGATCCCTGTGGTAGAAGACCACAAAATAGATGTCAATCAGCTGCAGGGCAAATCCTAGTTCCAAACTCACCCTTGTGGAAGCACTTGTGACTTGGAAAGTCCTCTTCATACTACCTGCTGAAGAACTTTACGGGAAGAAGTTTGCCTTCAAGATGTTGTGGGCTGATCATCTCATCACTAAAGCCCCCAAATCAAAGATTGCTTTGAATTCAATGAACAGTTGATTAATTATGAGATTCTGTTTCTCAAAATAATTCAAACAAAGCTTTCCCTGTTGCTCACTGCTATAATGTAGAGTCATTGTTCTGGTTATTAATTATGCTTATCTGAGACTGGGACAAGTCCATCCTGCAGCTGCTCAGTGTTGCTAGTTCTTCCAGGGACAAGAAATTGACTACTGTCTACTGGTAGGGAATGGTTTTGAAAAGAACCCCATAAAAAGAAGGAGGGCAGACCAGTCTTCAAGAACAATACTTAAAGCACAGTCAACTGAATTGCTGGGGTGGGGTGAGGTGGCAGGTCTCAAATGAAATTCTCTTGGCTGAAATAAGCTCCAAGAACTCCTGCTGTGCAGAAGGGGGGAGACATTATAGTCCCATTTGCTTGTCCTACTTTCCCAGCATTGTACTGACCTTCACACTGTTGTCACACATCCGCCCCATAAGGAACAGCACAGTTGCAGCTGCAGCAGCTTAAAGGTTTTAAGCAAAAGGGAAAATTCTAATTGAATTTTTAAAAGCTTAAGACTGAAGCTGCCACTATACGTATCCGATTGCCATTGTAATTTTTGTTACCCAGCAGAAAAAAAAATATGAAAACTTTTTTAAAAGATGCATTATGTCAATTAGGGAAAAAGAAGTGAAAAGCTCTGAACTGAAAAAAGTAGAACAAATCAGATTGCCACAAGCATTAATCAAATCATTTTTATCACCACATGTATGTTGGATCTCATAATTAGCCCTTGTTGCATTTTTATTTGTACGGCTGTCACAGTGGGGTCAACCAGGTTTCAATGCCACCAGGAAAATAAGAGAAAGAGGAGATTTGGGCTGCACGGGCAATACTGCCCATATCTCCAAAAGAATATAAAGTAAAACTCAAATTTAAGATTCTCTTAGTCCAGGGGTCAGCAACCCGCAGCTCTGGAGCCATATGTGGCTCTTTCATCCCTCTGCTGTGGCTCCCTGTCTCTCAAAATATGCATCACAACTGCCAATGTGTGACACCTGCCAGCACGCGATTTATTGAGCTTTTTGACCTCTGGCAGGCTAACCATGGATAAGTCCAAGAAAAGAAACATTTCAGAAGAAAACAGAATCTTTAATTCAACTCTATATGCTAGTTTTGTGGCTGCTCAGGAAATAGTCAGGCATGGAAGGGTTTTGTGGCTCCCAGTGTTTTTTTTTCTGTGGGAAACGGGTCCAAATGGCTCTTTGAGTGTTTAAGGTTGCCGACCCCTTCTTAGTTATATGAAGTACTTGTGGAAAGGTCATATCACTTAAAGACCCCAGTCATTTCTGAACTATTTCCGTTCTCAAAAATTGCCACTTATCTTTGTAAATATCTTCAGTCTCCTTTTGCAAACATTTTTTCCACATTTGTGGCTTATCTCTGCATTTCACTGTGTAGATGAAGTCTATATATTCTCCATAGCCACTTAGGATTCTCATGTATTCCATTTCAGGCTTAACATCATTGAAGACATAATGTGCAAACTTTACAGCAAATATTCTCAATGTATTACAGATATCACAGATATCTTACTGTTTATTTTTGCTCTGTGTTCATGTGAACATTGACTAAAATGGTTCTTTTACATAGCTAGATTATGTGCACCCTCAAATAATGTGCAGTCTGTTTGTCACGGATATACAATGCAAACTCTAAAAGTCATTGCATCTCTAGACTATATCCAGTTGGAGCAAATTCTGTTGAACAGGAACACCTCAGCCCATAACAATCCCAAGAAGGAAGTCATTTCTTTAAACATAATACTGCAAACCGGTGATTGGCAAACAGAATCATCAATAGAAATTTACCAGTGTCATGCCTTTTAACACAGATCATTTTCATCAGAATTAGAAGCTCTGGATGCCATTTTCAAAAGTTGTCACAGAATTTTAATGTTCTCGAAGGAAGAATACTAAATACATGAGATATATTTTCCTCTTGTTCCCATCACAGCTGACTGCATTTGTAAATTTAGTCTTTTGAACAAATTCCCTTTTGTTGGACATGAGCAAGTTAAAAGTTATTCAATCATTATGGCATCTTAGTAGCTTTGCCTGTTGCATTCTTTCTTGGGTGTGTTTGAATGTGTCAATCAACCATGTGAGTGTAATTCCATGATCCAAAGCCATGGAAATAAAAGTAACCATTAAACTCCGCAAAGACTTCAGAAACTGGAATATTTAGAATGATTGAAGTTAAAGCCCTATCAATAGCTTGATATTTGAAAGAAAAATATATCTATTTCAAGATAAATATGAAGTCTTAGGAAAGCCATGGATCAGCTGACATTTGGCTGGTAGCTAGTTGAAACTAGGAAAATTGTACAGCCTGGGAAACTTAATTTGTCTTCTTTTGAACTCCTCTGTTTGTGTTGCTCGAGTTCAGGTTCAGTAACAGAATATCCCTTGGAAGAAGTTGAGCATATGCATGGAGTCACTAACATCAAAGAGTTCCTAATCCAAAGTTCTATTCTTCCTGCACTATAGGTGAAAGTCATCACTGAAATAATCAGATCAATATAGGTGATTTGGTTATTTGGTTGTTTATGCAATTTTGCATCCAATCATTCAATATAGCAGCATCCAAATGATTGGCTCAGAGTCCCTAGGGAGTTGGGCGGCATATAAATGCAACAAAATAAATAAATAAATAACAATATGAAACCAGAAATAGCATAGTATTATAAGCAGTGAACTAACAAATTAACAATCTTTTTTGCCTTCAATCTCAACAATAAGACGCATAGACAAAAGAAATGGTTGCAAATAAAGTCGTTGCATTAACTCACCTCCCCACAATAGGAAACTATTGGCAAAACATGAAACTCTTTGCCAATTTCTTTCAGAATGAGCCAAAACATAAGATTTATATGCCAGGAAGTATAATATTAGACACCTGCTGAAGACTAGTGTATTTTATTTGCATATTCCATCTTCAAACTAAAGTGCCGCTGTGTTCTTATGGTCACATTATCTGATATAAGTTCTGTTTTTCTTTCTTTTTGTCTAGTTATCAAATCATCCATGCCAATGAAGAGTTATAAAAATCTTTAACATTTATGCATTTTTCTATGGGTTTTTTTTTGGGGGGGGATATTGCCCAACTTCAGGGAGGAAATTGAATTAGTATGGGACTTTTAAAAAACTGACTTATAGGGATTGGAAAATGAGCCTTCCATTCACAAATTTCTTCATGGCAGCTTTGAGGAAACTATATTAAATAAAAGTGCTTTGACTTTGTATTAGCTATTCTATTTGTTTACAGATAGCCACTTTGTTAAGTAGATACTCCATATTTAGCCAATGTCTTCCTTTAGCCAACAAAGCAAAATTTCAAGGAAAAAAAATCCAGGAGCACAAGAGATTTCATGGCTAACTTATGATTAGAGTGAGATAGCTATCAAAGCTATCTAAGGAAGCAAAAACTGTAGTTTGGGGAATATCTGTGGAGATTCTCAGTCATCCAGGTCATAGTTGTCTCAAAGGTGTTTTTTTTTCTTTCAAAAGGCAATTGGACTGTTTTCTCCTTGAGAAAGAAGTCTGTAGTTTGGGGAAATATTGGAACATTTTCCTGTTTCTCAATTTTCCTTACAGCATTTCTTTCTTTAAAGTGTACAACATTTTTGCACTGAAGTAACACAGTGGATGGGAACACGGTGGCTCAGTGGCTAAGACACTGAGCTTGTCAATCAGAAAGGTCAGCAGTTTGGCGGTTAGAATCCCTAGTGCTGCATAATGGAGTGACTTGTCCCAGCTTCTGCCAACCTAGCAGTTACAAAGCATGTAAAAATGCAAGTAGAAAAATAGGGACCACCCTTGGTGGGAAGGTAACAGCGTTCTGTGCATCTTTAGCATTTAGTCATGTCGGCCATATGACCACAGAGACATCTTCAGACAACGCTGGCTCTTCGGCTTTGAAACGGAGATGAGCACCGCCCCCTAGAGTTGGGAACGACTAGCATGTATGTGAGAGGGGAACCTTTACCTAACACAGTGGATGTGAGCTCTTGTTACAGTTAATCCAGAGTCTTTAATTGGCTCAAAATGTGAATGACAAAACTTTCACTGAGGCAGAATTTAAACCATATGATATTGCACCTAATAGACTGGTTACCATTAGGGTTCAATTCAATATGTTGAGTTTGGCCTTAAAACCCTAAGAAGACTTAGCCATTTTTCATGGCATTTGGTTGAGTATTGTTACACAAACTTCTGTACAATGAAATATTAAAACTGATATTGCTGATCATATCTGTCACACATTAAATCACATAGTTATGCAGCATACATGGCTTTCATAGAGAGCACTGGCTCAGTTTTAAAGTAGAACAGAGGACAGATTGACATTCTGTGACTTAACTAGTTCAGGGTTACTTTTCCATCCTGTTCTTTATGGGCTTTAGGGTACTTTTAGAATACATTAAATAAAAGTGTTGGAATGCCTAATTGGCAATGAGATTATGATTCTATAATAATCATAGGCTAGTAATGCTTAACTATAGAGAATTTTCAATTACCCTTTCAACCGAACCCTAGATTGAAGATCTGTTAAAGGGCAAGGGGGGAAATGTTTGTTACTATAAAACATTGTATGATTTTCTTTAGGGTTTTTGCTTGTTTGTTTACAATGACCTAGCCTTTTGTTTAATCAACTTCAAGGGCTTCATTGTCATTTGCATGGACATTTCTTGGGTTCACAGAGAAGATTTGAAGAGCAATCCTAACAGTGTACTCTTTGAAATCCCTACCAGATCATTGCTCTCTCAATGTTCTGGGATGTCAACTTCCAGAATTCCCTTTGGTTATATTTTCTGGGAATGCTGGAACAGAACTAAATTAAGCTAATAGTAGAAGATGAGAGAATCTTTCCTAGGAAGCATTCTGTGTATTCCAGGAGTCAGCCACTTACGTTCAGGAAGCCGGCACATACAAGCAGGAAGGTAATGTTCCTCTTCTATAATTACTTAGTTATTAAGGTATGCTGCCTGCAGCTATTGGATGGCTAAGCGGCCTTTGATCTTCCATGAATTTGTCCAATCTCCTTTTAAAACCTTCTAAGTTGCTGGTCATCCCCTCATGTGAGAGAGGGGAAGACCATTCTTTCCACCTATTCATGAACTTATTTATCATCTGCCCCTCCCCACTCCCTCCCTCCCTTCATCCAAAAGCTGCACTAAATGTAGTTTTTCTTTAGGGAAAATCTTCTTGCCCCTGATGGTTTTGTTTATCTGTTGTGCAAGTTTTCTAGACAATTCCTGTTCTGAGATGCAAGCAGCAAGCTATATGCAGTCCAATATACTTTCTTCTCAAATTCTTTTGGAAATATGCTTTAACTTGTGCAAAACTGTGATAACAATCTGGATTTAAATTTATTTGAGAAAGAGTTTAAGTAGATTGTGGTTGATCTTCAACCTCAGTTTTAATAACTGGGATTGTGCAGTGCTCCAGATGCAGTGGCAAATATGTGCCTTGGATCATGCTGCAGGGTGAACAGAACATGTATCTGCAATACTTTCAAATCTGTGGTTTTCCTAGCATGCTCTGAAGTAACATTTAGTCTTTAGAGCCAAAGAACTACATAAACCTAACAAAGATTCATTTCTGACTTTAGCTTCCAAAATCATGGAAAATATATAATACTTTCAGATGGTTATTGTATAGACCTGAACATGGAAATGATAGGCCATGAAATGGACTTTTGAACAAAGCTAGGGTCAATACAATGGCCAATTTGGCAGGGCCATTTTCTATCAGCAAGATCCATTGTAAGACACAAACAATACCAAGAAGATATCTAAACAAGTAGGCAGTATATACCAGTCTGTGACCAAGATCAGACAATGTTCCCAGAATGATTATTTTTATGGTGGAGTAAAACACATATCTCTCCTAGCTGCACTGAAGGCCTGAAGTTTCAGAGATCCATACAGTTCAGTTGTAATTTATCAGTGGTGCTCTGGGTGGTGATATTATCATACTCATGAGGTAGATCTTATTTATGAGTAGTGCTTTACTCACAGGAAGATTTCTGCATTTGGACTTTTAGATGGGCATTCCTTTGGTTAGTGGCTAACTGAGCCGGCACTCTCTGTCACTTGTATGCGTGCAGATTAAGGACACTCCAACTTTACATCATTTCTCTTCCAAATCCCTCTGGTCTTTGGAAGGTTCCTTTTCCTTGAAAGCAATTTTCTTCAATTTGATTGAAAATAAATTTTGAAATATGAAATTTTCATGGGTGTGAATCCAGTAGTTGCTGTTATTTTAACTGGGCCAAGGCCAAGGCTGTGTATGAGGTTCTGTCTTTCATTCTATGATCCTCCTAGCAATTTGCAATCTTTCTGAATTTCCATGGGGAAGAGACACTTTTCTCCCATGAAGCTTTCTCAAATCAGCAAGCAAAGGTAGCCCTGGAGAACACATAGCGATGGAGCAATATTTAACAGGGGGGATGGGTAGTAGTGCCCTTTGCCATTTCTAACAAAAACAGAAACTCAAAACCACAACCAAAACCAAAACAAATCTGAAGGTAGTTTAAGATTTCAGCGGAAAAAACAAAGGCCTCTTTCACAGGCAAATAAAGCTTTCAGGGATGTGGAAAGCCAATTTTCGCACAGTATTATATGGTTCTACCTAATCAGCCTCAGATTTTGGTGGATCAGTTTACCATTTCTGATTTTCCAGCTCTAGGAGCTCTGAGTTTTTCTCAGAGCAGGACGCTTCAATTTGAGCATATCAGCCATGTTTAATGCTTGATTGAGTAAAAAGCAAAAGAGACAAGAGAGGCAAACCAGATCTGGACTGCATAAGTTCAGATGACCATTAGAAGGCCCAAAAGGATTATTGTGCCTATATGTCATTGCTGTGGTCTATTGGACATTGCGACATTTACATGCCAGATCTGGAGGATGGTTTTCCAGAAAGGAAGAGAAAAAAAAATAACAACAGAAAAGAAAGAATAAAAAGAAATGGAAACAAGTAGCATCCAATTTTTTTACAGCAATTTTAAGTACAAATACAAAATTATCCTTTATTCTGAGCTTCTTTTTATAGCAAAAAGAAGCCATAAATCATAAGTTCATATTTTTGTTTCATGCAAAAACTCTATAGGGTGTTTCCAGTCAGCAAAAAAATGTAGATATTACCCCTTTTCTAATCAGAGAAACGAGTTAGCCATCTTTGCAAGTTCCATCAACTTCATCAACCCTTCCTCCATTGTGCACTGTATTATTTCACCTTTGTGCATATAATAATCTTGCTGAGGTTATCATATATGAAAACAAAGTTCCATTTTTCCAGCTGTTTATCCATCTATCTCAAAAGAAAATTCTCCAGTTACATCAGTATTTAGGGTCTTATGAATTGATGTATTTATTTTTATTCAAAACATTTTAGCTTTTTTAATATCCACCAACCATGACAAAATGTCCCTTCATGTTGTTCACATTTCCAATATAAATTTGAAATACTTTTGCACTTTCCAGACAATTCTCTGGTGACATAGAGTATACCAGCAATAGAAATTATATAGAACATAATGTAAATTTCACTTCCTCAACTACATATTTTCCCATTGTTCCATTTGTTTATATGAAAATCTTAGCCCACTTTATCAACATTATCTCACTTATTCTTCTGTTTCAAACTTCAATAAAAGTTTACACATTTTTGCAATAGTATGTTTATCATGTATACACTGTTGTATTTCAAACTCAGTCTTACATTGTTCAAAATCATAAATACTTTGGAAGATGCTTTTCTAATGATGCTCACCTTTCCCTGTAAGTACACATCATTATGCACTGCAAATGTCAAGCAATTTTTTTAGATCAGATAATATCTACAATCTGTGATGTTCTGAAGACCACAGAAAAGGGGATTACCACCCTGAGATTGTAAAAGTGTTGTAAACAATGCCTCCTTTTCTACAGTGCTTTCTCTGAGGGATGCGTCACTCTTAATTAGTTGGACATTATTGCAGTTCAATATTCTAACTTGACTCATGGGGAAATTCTCAGTAAGGGTAAAAAGGCTTGTAGTGTGCAATTCCATTGGAATTCTACTTTAATGAAAGGCTTAGTGTTCATTTAAACAGAGAAAACTCTGATAGATAGACAGTATCACCCTTTTTAACATAACCCTTTTTCAATTAAAAAAAAGAGCTGCTTTAATCACACCAAAATGCTGATGGAATGAAAAATGGGGAACTTTTTGTTTCTGTTTTTCTTAATTCATGCAGTGCCTGTTTTAATTCTTCAAGGATATTTCAGCCAGGATAATATTCAACAATAAAATAATATTTTAAAGCGAAAGCCATGTTACAAAATAGCAGTTTCCACTGGCCATACTATAGAGTTTTGTTGTTGTTGTTAGTTGCGAAGTCGTGTTTGACCCATCGCGACCCCATGAATAACATTCTACAGGCCCTCCTGTCCTCCACCATCCCCTGGAGTCCATTCAAGCTCGCACCAACTGCTTCGTTGACTCCATCCAGCCACCTCATTCGTCCCCTTCTTCTTTTGCCCTCAATCGCTCCCAGCATTAGGCTCTTCTCCAGGGAGTCCTTCCTTCTCATGAGCTGG
>JANHJO010005515.1:60601-72915 GCA_032468235.1 Pseudoxyrhopus heterurus | reverse complement strand
TAAACCGCTTAGAGAGGGTTGCAAGCCCTGATAGGCGGTATATAAATACAGTGCTATTGCTATTGCTATTGCTATCTGGAGAATGGCTTTGATAGCAATAAAGATCATTCCAGAAATGCAAGTGCTTCTTGTTTCTTATGTCCGACTGCCCCAAAGGGCTTGATAAACTTGAGGATATTATAAACTCAGTTCAAATGGTGGCAGACTGACTTTTGTAGGTAAAGAAATTGCATGCCTGAAAAGAAATGCTGAATAAGGAAGCTCTGCTGAAAGCTTATGGCTAAAATTAAAAAAGATGAAGAAACATAGGTGGTACTTTTTATAAAAAACTATTGCAAGTCATCTAACAAGGCAAAGGATGGAGATGGTGTTTTTAATCAACTTACAAAACTCCCCAGAGCATGGACTATACTGATACGGGAGATTTGATCTGCTCTAAGATTTACTGGAAAACTATCTCATATATTTTTTTAATTCTTCATCTCCTAGCAAGCAATCCCAAATTCTCAGAGTAGGAGATCCAATATATTTCTGAATTCTCTTGCTTATAATAAAAACAAGGAAAGGATCAACCATACTGGATCTAATCCTAACCACTAAGAAGAGTTTGTTGATAGACTGAAAGTATCAGGTACCTTGGAGAAATCATAGTATTGTGTTGTGATTCAAAATAATTAAATGAGGAAATACTGAGAAAAGTCAACTGTTTATATAGAAAAGCAGATTTTAATAAACTCATAACATCAAACACTAGATAAATAAACAAGTAAAAAGGGGGGAAATTAGAGCTCCTGAACACAAAAAATTGAAAGTACAAGTACATGTGAACCCAGTAAGAAGGTTAAAAGTCTGAAGTCTGAATAGTAATATCACTTATAAGCTAAGAAAGAAAAAAGAAATGGAAGCAACTGATAATTAAGAATATGATGAGATGACAGAGGGAAAGAGTAAAAGTGCACCAAAGTGCCATCGTTTGGACATGACATATTTGAGAAAATAGTATTATCCAGCAAAAAAAAACCCTGAAAATCCATTGATAGCGCTCTTATACTTTTTCTCCTATGATTCATTAAAACATAAAATTCTTAGAATTTCAGCTACAAAGAAATTGACAACCTACTAACTTACACTGGACAGTCCATAACTTTCAATGAAAAGGCCTTACAATTCTAGTAGATTGATTTAGGCTGAGAATACACACACACAACACAACACAGCCTCAGCTTTAGGCTAAGGACAAACAGGCAATGGCCTACTGTGCCAAAGTTTAGGGAGTGCCAATACCTCCTCCTTCCAAATAATTCTAACAAGGCAAATCTTCATGTTGGTGGGAGGTGGTGCCATTAGTCAATGTGGCTGAGGAACCCATTGCACACAGCCACCCACTCACCCATACCCACACATATACACATCCACACATTAATCTTCTTTCCCTTTCATGTATGCTGGAAGCAGTTCACTTCCCCTTGTTGCACAGTTGTTTCACCTTTGTCTATGAAGTACCAAGGGAAGTTTTTTTAAAAATGTAAACTTCTTATGTTTTTAAAGTATTTTGAAGACATTTAGGAAAGTACAATTTTGTAAGGTTTACTTCCTATTACATCTCTTAGGTCATGGGTGTCAAACTCGCGGCGTCACATTGCCATCACATGATGTTTCACAACATTTTTTCCCCTTCATGGAACTGGGGTGGGTGTAGCCTGCACATGACCCATCCAGCCCATGGGCTGCCAGTTTGACACCCCTGTCTTAGATGAAGACAACACCCCAGTCTTAGATAAAGACAACAGAACCTAGTACCTTCCAGTGTTTTGGACTAAACCTCCCTAATTCTCAGTCTTTCATACTGCAAGAAATTGGAATAATATTTTCTACATTTGAGTTTCATGCATCCCTTTTCATCAGTAGTCATTTTAGATTACTATCTTGAGTTCCATAGAATTCTTTATAGGTGTAATAATAGTATTCATGATGCAGAGTGGTTTCTATTTCACTACCACACCCCCAATTATTAGGCACATTCCTTGATGCCACAGATTAGCAAATTGTAGCACTGAGCGGTCTTTCTGAGTCAAACACGCCTTTATTCATTTTTCTCCAGTTAATCCATTTGCATGTATCAGTACAATGCATGGGCTTAAAACCTGAAGTTCCTTTGGAAATGAGAAGTCCACTTATTACATATCCAGCGCTATGGATCCTCTCCATGAGCTTGGCAATCATAGGAGGACTAGTATATCATTAGGGATATTAGCTCACCTACAAAGCAATTATATTATTTGAACAGGTGACCCGAACACAACAAAACATCAGCGTATATCCCTTGCTCTTAGGATGTTTCTAGATGAGGAGGAATCTTTCCTATAATACACAAGCTTTAAAAAAGTTTGTAGGATATTAGGTACTTCCCATCCTGTCCTCTCCTCTTTGAATCCTTCTGGATATCACAGGTTTAAAATTAAGATACCAGAGAGCACTATTAATAGCAAAGCTACCATGCTGTCTCTGACCTGTACCATTTTAAATAATGAGACTACCCCTATTGTACTACTTTTTCTATCGACAAGAGTAATAGCAAAGTAAACCACCAATTATTTGGTATGATTCCAAAGAGGATTCATGTCATTGAACCTTAATCATTTTTAAAAAAATATGCCATATAGAGGAACAAAAATATTTCTCCTGGCAAAAATACTTCCTTGTAGGATTTCTGTGATATGGTATATCACAAATATATTACTTCTTTGGAAGAAAGGGAACATTTGTATTATTTAAGAACAAGAGTAAAAGAGATTGTCCTTTCAGAACCATAGAGTTCAATGGAGATTGTCTAGATAGAATGTCAGTTTGCATGTCAGGTGCTGATTAAGAACTGCATCCCTTTCAGTAATGATTTTGACCCAATAAAGGGATAGATATCTGTCTTAATTCCCAACTTGTCAAAAGAAAGGCCACACTTAAAATAAAAGAATTTATTTATGTATACAGCAGATCTTGGGGTTGTCTGTGTTCTGATTATAGTTTTTTTCTACTTTGTGGGTCACAAAATGTGTAGACTTGTCTTAAAGTAACCATACTGAAATATTCCAGATATTTGATTTTCATAAAGCATAAGTTTTTCTTTTTTTTCTGATTTTGTTAAAAATGTCTAGGTTCCCCCCTTCAGAGAAACTGATTTTCTTAAGGAAAAAAAACAAGAAGAAAGCATCCTTTGAGATATGTTATGTTCCACATCTATGCCATTCTGATTGTACAAAATCATGTCAAATGTACAATTTAAAAGTTAACAGTTTCCTTTAGTTGCTTTTTTTCAAGAGATGCTTGATTTAAGAGAAAGAGGTACAGGTCTAAAACCTTAGCACTTTAAAGCTGGAATGTGATCTAATCCTTTCTATCATTTATCTAGTAAATTTCCTTCCATAAATTAACACAGCTTTCTCTGGAATGTTATTATCAAGATTTTCTCATCAAATGGCGTGCAATCCTGTTTGCTCTTTGTAAGCAATAGAACTGACATGAATGAGCAATGAATGTCAATTATCATACAGTCATAGTATGAATGAATTGGCTCTTTATAGAGCTTCTGGTCCAACCTTCTGCTTAATGCAGGAATCCACGCAATTCTCCCAGATAAAAGGCCATCTAACCCTATTTGGCAACTCCAGTGAAGGGGAATGTAGCACTCTTCTAAGCTGACTGTTCTACTGTTTTAGTTCAACTGATTGGTCCTTGTCCTACACTTAGTTTCAGCAGAATATAGGTTCACTCTTTCTTGCATTTGAGGGATTTTTAGATATTTATGGACTGCTCTTATATTGGTACCTTAATCTTCTCCATTGCAAGCTAAATTATAAAGTGCACAGCTCCTTTATCGTGTCTTATGTCTCATTGTGCTTACATTCATACTCCTTGTCATCCTGGTAACTTTCCTCTAAAGCTACCTCCATGTACCTATTCAATTGCAATACCCAGAACTCAGAACAGTACTCCAAGTTCAGTCTAACCAATACAACATACAATTCAACAATTATCTCCTGTGATCTAGCAATCTTTCTTTTAATGCCACTCAAGCTGCCACAATGGGATTGGTATGCAACTTCATATGCACAGAGAACAAGCCAATTTTCCCCAGTCTTGATTCTATCAATTTGACTTTTCTCATCAAGCTGAAAAAAATACATTTATCAGCACTGAACACCATCCTGTTGGATTTGGCCCAACATTCAAGTATACTGGAATTATTTTTAATTGTGATTTGATGTTTCCAAACCCCCCAGTTTTGGTTTCATCTGCAATGAATGCTGTGATAAGCATTCATTCCATTCTCAAGGTCTAGGTCTAGGTCTAAACCTTGACAACTTTAAGATGTATGGACTTCAACTTCCAGATTCCCCCCCCCAAAAAAAAAATTCTAATTAGGTCCAGTAACTTGTCTCCTTTTTTTGATGCTGTTGAGTGAGCATTAACTCCTAGCAACTGCCTGGAGAGGTCCCTGCAGTTTTCTTGGCAACTTTTCAGATGTAGAATGTCCTACCCTCTTTCCTAAGGTTCAGAGAATGAATGGCCCAAGGTCACCCAAGTGATTTTGTGCCTAAAGACTAGAAATCACACCTGGTTTCTAGCCAGATGCCTTAACTACAACCCCAAAATATAAAAACTGATCACTTAGCAAAAAAACAAACAAACCTCACACTATTCTCTATTAATGTTTACTCAAATATTTTGCACTTAGAAGGACTATCAGTTCTGCTTCTCAGGGATAATAGACTGGACAACACAGAAGTCTATCAGTAATTCTCTCACATTCAATATAAGAATAGATACCAGCTTGATCTTGGAAAAGAAGACCATTATATCTCTTGATTAACACCACTGAAGGGAAGGAATCTAGGCAAGTTGGAGATAATGCATTTTGATGTGATGATATAGAAATCTGGAACTTATATTTAGAAGTGGGGAAAGGTAGGTAAATTAAGTGGTAGATCTGTCCCTTTGCTTATTGAGGTCTGTGTTTAATTCAAGATCTTTCCAGGCTTAGCACACATAGTAAATTCTTGTATTTTTTAAACTTCTAATTAATAGATAAACTAATGGGTTAATTATCTAAAACTAACTATCTTTGTAGCATAAAGGTTATTCTGACTGAAGGAATTGGTTATATTTCCCAAAGTTGGTTGCATACTTCCAGTACTGATACTTTATCTTTGTAATAATTCAGATATTTTATAAATTCTTTCCACATCTCCTTGAAATGATTCTTAACTTTAAAATCTGTTTTCAGCTTAATTTTTCCTTCATTAATTTTATATATATGAAATTCTGTCTGAAAGCACTTTCTAGTGGGATCAAAGCAGTTGCCACAGTAGAAGGGCACCATCTAGCATCACAAATGGATTCTCTGGAACATCCCCTTCTCTTTTATTCCCCTCACTCAAGGCCAGAAACCATGCTTCTGTTTGGATGGTCCTTCCAACCTTGTCCACTTTCCACCACCTACTTGCCACCTTCCTGCCTACCTGTTTTCTATGGATTTTCAAACTGCTTTAGATCCAATCATTTAGGACCGTGGTGTCGAACCTATGACACGCGTGCCCACAACTGTACATGGAGCCATGTCGGCCGGCACGCCGGCCATCGCCCAGCCCTGTCCCTCACACATGTGCATGCGCCGTTTTAGCTCAAAAAAGCATGAAAAACAGCTGGTTTTTTGCACATTTTTGGAGCTAAAAACGGGTGTGCGCACATACGTAGAGGGTGGCTTGCATTGCATTGTGGGTGGGGGCACACGGGAGTGCATGTGTGCTTGTGTGTGCACGATTTTGGCACTCAAACCTAAAAAGGTTTGATACCACTGATCTAGGAGGATAAAGCCTTGTACAGTAGAACCTCAGGTCATGAAGGCTTCTGATCGCGACCAAATTGGGTGCCAACCAAAAAATCCGCTAAATGTTTCACTCTGGTCACAAACAAATCCTCGGGTGACAATCAATCACAGCCACAGTGATTTTCCCTGCCATGGCGATTTCCCCTTCTGCACCATTTTTTTTACACGCATGCACAGTCAGTCTTGCTTCTGGTCACGACCAAATCGGGTTGCGACCGAAGTCCTGCAATGGATTATGGTAGTGACTGGAGGTTCCACTGTACTTTAATTCTCCAGAGTGGAAGACTTCATTTCCAAGAAGCTCTTTTGTATTGAGACTCTAAATCTATTTTGGGCAATAAATTACCCTGGGCCAGCATTGAAGACAGAACCTGAAGGACAGGCAATGTTATGAACATAAGCATACTGAATTGGACTTTCATTTGGCAGTACTAATGAAAAAAAATGTTACCAATCCCATTGTGTAAATGCAGCTATAATTTTTTCAAGAATATGATTATTAACTGAAGGCATGGCACTGTAATGAAGTGTTGGACTAGGGAAGAGAAATATTTCATGGCATCAGTGGATATACAGTATATCAGATTACTCTAAACTGTGTTTAAAAAAGAAGAGGGCTTCCACTCATTGCCAGTCATGGAGCAAACTGAATTACAAGTATTTCTGCTGCAGTTAGTTTTCAGCTGCATTTCAGAAAGTTTCTGTAGCATAGCTAAATTATATTGCTGGCTGTCAACTTTCAAGGGAAAAAAAATTAGATGTAATTGTCACCACTATGCTACAAGTGGCTTTTATTAAAATAGAATTACAATGGAATCTATAAAATGACAATGAATGCCAAAACATTGCTTCACAGCTGGAGATAACATGAAATAACAAAGGAATTATGGCTACAGTCCTAATTGCATGTACTTGGAAATGAGCCCCCTTTGTCTCACTGGATCCTCCTCCCATCCTAAGCAAGCATGCTTGAGAGCGGCCAAAAATATTATATTTGATTTAAAAACTGACAGCCAGTTCCAATTACCAAACATGCCGTAGTTATACTGCTTAATACTGTTATGACTGCAAGACCCAGTAGGGTTCTAGGCTATAAAAACAATCCAGAAAAATTCTTCTTCTTCATGCAAGGTTATCTATAATGTAGCACTATTATGGACTACTAGGTGTACCATTGATTTTGGACTGAAAAAGGTTGTGATCAAATTTCTAAAGTTCATACTATAGTCCAATACTATACTGAGCTTTGGATACTTTCAGGATACATATGAAGAATGTATCTGAACTGAACACCAAGAGTCAGGCTTTTGTAGCACATAAGCCTTCATGTTGTCTGCAGAGAGGACTTGATATAATCAATCCATTATTTGCAAGGGGGTATAGTGAGTACAATTTTTTTGCTATAAAACAATGTAGCTGGAGGACAATGTATAAACTAGTGAAGAATATCTCAGTCTATCCTTCCTCCCTTGACTGAAGTGACTAGAATGAAATTAGATAGTTTAGGGTAAAACATTCAGAGATTCTTTGAAATAGGGCAAAGTGCATGCATGTGATATGTAAATTCAAAATGCCATTATTAGTATTACGGCCACATCAAGCACAATTGTTTCCAGGCAGAGAAATAGGAAATGTTTCATTTCAACATGCCAATTTCATCATCACTGATCTGCAAAGAGAGAACTCTCAAAAAAGCAACAATGAATCAAAAACTAAATTAAGATAGATGTGCACATGATCTGGTTCTAGAGTCACAACTAAAGGTAATGCCCATCTGTGTACCTATTTGTGTAAATTTGATTTAAAGAATTTAATGTGTGGAATAGGCAATCTGGTTCCCCAACCTTTTTGGCTTTGTGGACTGGCAATTGGGAGGAGAGAGGATGGTTCCATGTGAGGGACGGGCAAGCATGCATGCAGCTCCTTTTGTGTGAGCAGTGGGCATATGTGCGTGCCACTTGTGCGAATGGAGAGCGCATGCACTCATCCGCTGCTTGCATGAATAGGGATGCACATGCATACTCTCACCTACCACTTCCACAGCCCCGTTCCAAAAGGCCCAAGGCCCAGAAGTAGGCCACAGCCCAGAGGTTGGGGACTCCTGTTCTAGGTGATTTTTATTACATCCACACTCTTGCCCTTAGCTTGTTGGTGGAAAGACTTTGCAGAGATGAAGTTGCTTCCTCAGCGTGGCTGTCTGGAAGATCACAATACCTGACAATTTTGTTGGTGTAAGTGGGATTAAAGTTATTGATTTTAGAACTAATGATCAAAATCAAAATCAACAAACAAAACAATTAAGTACTATGCCAATAAAGGAAGACTATAACTGCCAACTGAAGAAAAACAGTAAAGAGAAGAGGAAGAAGAGGAGGAAGAGAAAGGGAGGGGGAGGAGGAGGAGGAAGAGGAAATATTTATAGTGAAAATTGTGCTTGGCCAAATTAGAAAAAGTTTAAAAACATTTTGAAATTAAAATGTTTAATTACTTTGAATCTCTTTCCCCATTATTTTCACATCACATATCTTATATATATTGAAAGATCTTGAACCTGTGATTGTCCTCCCAGACGCCAATCTTAAAACACTGAGAATACTAAATGGACTGACCAATGTACTTTCCAACTTCAATACACAAAAATCAGAATCCAGCTAGCATCCCAATCCTAGTTTTTTGTCTTTAGCTCAAATTCTAGTATTTGTCCAGTGTCCTAAAAAATCACCCAGTGTTAATTCTGAAAGAGTAATAAAAGGATGGCATAGCACTAGAGAGATTGCATGCTATGAAAAGGGGAATTGCTGTCTGATGGGAACTAGGAGGTAGAGAAAAGTGAGAGGGAAACCACTTGTCCCCAAACTCCAACATTCCTAAAACAAAGGCAACTTTCCAGTATTTTTGTTTTGTTTTGTGCCCCATAAGAGCTAGCAGTAAATTGGCTCATCTGCCCAACAGAAATGCTGATGTGGGATAAGAGGGATGTGGAAGTATCCAGAAGCAGTAGAAATTCCTGAAAGGTAGGTGCCCTTGCTGACCCATAGCAGCGACTTTTATAAAGCTGATATTTTTCCATTCCTTTTTTTTTTTTAGTGCCTGAAATTTGATTCCCTAGCCTCTCATTTGATGCCTCTGGAATGTGATTGCTTCCTACCTACCTAACAAGAAACTTTTGACCTTTGGCTGCTGCCTCTGGAACATAATCTATTCTTATCTGGATCATATAGTTGCCTGGTTCCTGCTGCTTCCTTCTGCCTCTTAAACTGACAACCAGCCTTTAGGTGATCCTCAGATGTGATTGTTGATATTAAAAGTGGAAAGTCCTAAGCAAAAATTATGTAGATATATTTAATGAAAGAATTTTTTTTATTGTCAGTTGTTTTGTAACACAATTTCTGACTTCTCTCTGTCCTTCAGCATACTTAAAATGTGCAGTAGGTGGAAAAAAAATTGTTAAAAGCGTGTACAGATGAAAAAAACCCAAATAAAGGGTGTCTATTAGATGATTATTATTTCCTTATTTATTGTATATTAGTCGATAACCCGACTTCGCCCGTGTATTTATTTATTGGAATGCTGTTTCTAGATGGAGTAGCTCTATCAGCCCACAGCTGTATGGGCCTGACACTGGTCTGTCATGCAGTGTCGCAAGTGAGTAGCTCTATGGGCCTGATGCTGGTCTCTGCAAGTGAGTAGCTCTATGGGCCCGTAGGTCTCTCATGCAGCATCGCACGTCAGAGGGAGCCTGCTTGTGGAGTAATCAGCTCAGCATTACTTTTAGGGGACACAGACACCCCGAGGGGTGCTAGGGCTGTCATCCCCACAGTGTTTGTTCCAGGAGGGTAAGTTATCTGTGTACCAAGTTTGATTGAAATTGTTCAAGCCATTGAAGAGCGTATGTGGAACATACATACACACCCACATCCTTTTTTATATATATAGATTTATTTCTAAAATATTTAAGAAACATTTTAATATTAAAAACAAATCCGAAGCTGCATTTTTAATCATTGTTTCTAGAAGATACGTTGAGTACCAGTCAGTGATGAAAAAGCAGAGAAGAAATCTCCAAATAAATAAATGATATATGAAGCAAAAAGTTACGTGCATTTGAACACTTGACCATAAACTAGTTTGCAAAACTGTATTTGGAAAAGTTCTTCCAAAAATTTCAGGGATTCATAAAACAATATGGAAAGAATGCCAAAACAAACTTACCATCAAAGGGAGAAAGAAACTAAGTGAAAACAGGTTTGAGAGGTCTTCACTTACTTGTGCCAAAAACTATAGTCCTTTTTTCATATGATTTCATAGAATTTGACAGAAAAACAACAACGAACAATACACTTCAGTACAGGTAAAGGTTTTATCTAGATCAGGGGTGTCAAATTCGTGTTGTCATGGTGGCATCATGTGACATATCATTACTTTTTTCCCCTTCACTAAACTGGGCATGGGTGCATCCAGCACGTGACACACCTGACCCACAAGTCGCAAGTTTGATACCCCTGATCTAGATAGACCAGTGAAATGTCCATTGCAGAGCTGAACATGTTTCTTATATTGTAGCATAGGAATGTTCTGTTAAACAGTAAACATTTGAACATCCTTTCTGACAGTTTCTACCAAACATCTTCACAGGCACAATTAACATAATCCCCTGTCATATTTGTATTCATTCTTGAAATCTTTCTCTTTGTTTGTCAGAACAATAACCATACTCTTCCAATTATCAATTTATACACATGTTAAACAAGTCATTTAATCTTTCCATATGCAAGTCACACCCATATTTTAAAATTTCATCAATTATAGCATCTACACCTGAAGCCTTACTATTTTCTCACAATATTTATTACATCTTTCACATACTTTTTTTCTTGGACACTATTACTTATACATTTTGTTGCATTCTTCATATATCACTATCAACCCTAAAATACTTTTTCTAACAGTACCATGCTTCAATTTTGACTCTTGTCTCTTATTTTTAAGTCTGTTCTTTCTGCTCTCTGCTCAATCCCCTTCACCTGCTTCCAAAACTGGTTTTTTTTAATTATTGCCATCAAATTCCCTCTGCATTTTGGCTGCCTTGGTTTCTGGAACTAAACTCTTTGTAACTATCATTTTTTCTCTGTATACATGATGAAATACATGATTCCACCAGTGATGAGAAGGTATATATCATGAAATACTTTTCTCTCATCGTCATTTTTGCAGCATTTTCTTGTATCAGAGATTTGAGATAAAATTCTTTGAGACAGACCACAAAGGGGAAAAACAACAACAAGAAAAGCACTGTACCTTAAATGATTAGAAAATCAAATATGTGCCTTTCCAAAACAATACAAAAATGAAGAAAGAAGTAGCAAAGAATACTACCTGTCTCCATTTGGGGGAATCATCTCTTTATATGTCAAAAGCCTTTTCTTTAATGAGCTCATTAAGAAGTTTAAAGTCTTCATCACATACCACTTTTAACATCAGTGTCAGGACTGCCATCATATGCTTGAGTTTCGTATTCACTAGCTGCCAGTCTGCCATAAACTATGGGGGGAGGCAGATGGTAAAGAAGAGGAAAGGCTAAGGAAGAGCTTATGGATTTACTATACTGTAATCCACTTGGCTTTTAGTAAAGTAAACCTTTCACACAGAATGGAGTCAGTGGTCATTCTTACTTAAGGGACCAAATTGGGGCAGGGCTGACAATTAAAATTTATTTAGATAATCCCTTTGTCTGAATGGATCCTATAAGTACTTGACCATAATCAGACTAATAAGGCACAAAAATCCTTAATAAAAATTATATACAAAAGTATATGTCTGTATGGGAAATGCCTAGTGTCGAAGTCGGTTTTTAATAGTTAGGAAGATATCAGTGGAAACAATTTAAGGAAAAATAAGAGAAGTTTGGATGCAGACCAGTACTGCAGCATCCTACCAGTGTTTGTGAGAATCTGGTAAAAAGTATGAAATCTTTCATTTACAGTGTAAAGAGAGAGAGAATCATGCCAAAGTACATACAGTATAGTGTTGTTGCTGGTAGACTTTTGATGTACTAAGTCAACTTTGCAGAGTGGTGGGTTGAGTTGGTACCGGTAGTTATACAGCACCATATACACCCAAAAGATGAGCATATGTTGGTGGCTGTGCTCTGTACATGAAATGCAATTATAATTACACTTATAAACAGCCATTCCAGGATGAAAAACACTCCATGTGGTTAGAGTGAAAACTCTCTCTTTCAAAATTGGAACTGTTAATGTTCAACCTAACACCTTACTTGATTAGCTAATCTTAGATGTCTTGCTTTGACTATCATTTTACTAACTTTTGCTGCCATTAAAACCCTATAATGGGAGGTAGGAAAGTGTTAAATGTATGATTGACACTCTACTATCCCAGCACTACAGACCTGACAGACTAAAAGGCAATC
>JANHJO010005515.1:34776-45214 GCA_032468235.1 Pseudoxyrhopus heterurus | reverse complement strand
GACTGACTGACTGACTGACTGACTGACTGACTGACTGACTGACTGACTGACTGACTGACTGACTGACTGACTGACTGGATGGATGGATGGATGGATGGATGGATGGATGGATGGATGGATGGATGGGTGGATGGATATATCTTAAAGGATAGTTTTGCAATGGCTCAACATCAAATTTGGAATTATTTGAAATATGGGGCTGTGTGTCTTTTCAGTTAGACAAGTTTGATCCATATTCCCCCATCTCAGACATGGCATTTCTATCTTCATGAAGGTCATAGACTCTGGGTCACATACAAAAGCAAGGAACTCTCTCTTTCTGCTAAAAAGGAAAATTGAAACTAAGGAAGAAAATGGGAACTGACACTGAGATGAGAGGTTCAACCTTCCCTGTAGCTCAGCATTAATTGAGGGAGCTGGACAGTTAAGAAATATGAAACGTAAACAAACAAACAAACTGATAGGAATCCACAGGGATCTGGAGGGGAAAATCCAGGAATAAATGAGACAGAGGGAAATCTGTTTCAGGAAATGTCTGTTTCTGAAAGAATAGTTTTAAAAAGTGTTTTGCTAAAAATATTGCATAACATTAAATTTTATTTTGACTTGTGTGCATTTAATATTTTGTGTTGGGGGATATTTTTTTATTCTACGGACTTGGTTTTTGTACTCATTTATGCCAATTATTTCCTCCAATTGCTTGTCTCCAGGTAGCAAATTAATAGCCCCTTGCATTTTGCTCGAAGTCTGGAAGGTGCTTTTTCAAGAGGCAGCTGGATTTTCTGGTTTTTCTTTGAAGACATTTTGCTTCTCATCCAAGATGCTTCTTCAGCTCTGACTGGATGGTGGGCAATGGAAGGATTTATTTTCCTTGCAGACATCTGGTCATTTGAATTCTTTTAGTGAGTTGTTAAGGCCACCTGGAGGTTTATCTGTGTCATCAGGGTCATCTGAGTGGTGCAATTGGGTATGGAGTCTTCTTGGAACTGTTGAAAGGACTGTGTGTAGACTGGAGATAGATGATGTCGTATCCCTCCCCCTCTGTTGAGAGAGGGCTGTTCAATTTTGACATAGATGGCCTCTTTAACCCCTCTTTCAAACCAGTGGTCCTCTGTCCAAAATATGGACTTTGTTGTCTTCAAAAGAATGGGCTGTCTTTTAAATGCAGATGGACTGCTGAATCTAGTCCTGATGTGTTTGTTCCCCTACATTGTGCCATGCCTTATGAAGTGGTTGTTTCAGCTGTCTGCAAGGAGTATAAATCCTTCCATTCCCCACCTTCCAGTCAGAGCTGAAGAAGCTTCTTGGATGAGAAGTGATACATCTTCAAAGAAAAACCAGAAAGTCCAGTTGCCTCTTGAAAAAAAGCGCCTTTGGGTCAACCATGACCTGGATGGCTGGGTTCTCTCCTTTTTTAGTTTCCACCCATTGCTTCTTGACCTGCCTTCAGGTGCTTTGGAGAATAGGTTGATCTCCTCTTCTTTGTGGCAGCCCCTCAAATACTGGAACACTGCTATCATGTCACTTCTTTTCTGTAGACTAGCTATACCCATTTCCTGTAATCATTCTTTATATGTTTTAGTCTCCAGGCTCTTAATCATCTTAGTTGCTCTCCTCCACACTCTTTTCAAAATGTAACTTAGAGAATGTAACAGATTCTGGATGGGATTATTTCTCCTTGAGGATGTAGTGATAGACACCTTCCTGGATGTCTACGTGATATCCTGTGTTGCGACGTTCGTGAGGATTGGATTGTGCATTTGTACACCAGTGCGGTGTTTTAGCTACTTTTCTCTATGTTATGGCAGTCTAATAAATTAGATGGTTTTCATGTGTTATTAGTGAAGCATCGTTTGAGGATGATTGAACAGAATCCAAATCTAGAGTGAGACACAAATATTATACTCATGAAAGATTGAAACATTTATTCATTCATTTCCACTGAACTCTTATGGGAATTCAGTGCAATTATGGGAGGAGGGAGATGAAACATAATTGTTTGATGAAGTTCATGGTAACATATATTGCTGTATCTAGATTTACTTATGTATCCATTAAAAAGGGCATCCGTATACTTTAAAATCTAAAGATGTTTATCAGAAGGAAACAGAACACAGTAAATTGAGCAGTGGGATTTCTCAGCCAGGAAAATATAATATTCTTCTTTTTTAATATTTCTCAAAATATTTCATTCTTCTAGGAGAGGGATGGGTGCTAAATTTCTACAGAATCGTTTTAAATTGTAATTGTAATCTTCCATTCTAAAACTTAAATCCGTTCTTCAGTGTCCTGTGTTTTGGAGCAAGACAGAACAAGCTTGGTTCAGCCTTTGTTTGAAGAGTGCTATCATAGCCCGCATCTCTTAGCCGCCTTTTTCTTAAAGTTAACACATATTCAGCTTCTTCCGTTCTTCTATTTAGGTTCTTTGGACCATTCCATTTTTCTGGGTTGCAATGCTCCGAATAGAATTTAGGAAAACGAAATGAAGTAGAATATATTATTTCCTGTGATTTGAGGATTATATTTATGGGAACGTGGCCTGAAATTTTAGTTGTAGCTCATGTTCACTTTGCTGTTGGTAGGGCTACATCTGGCCAGCCAGAAACCCATTTTGTTGCAGTGGTAGGAGAAAATGACTTTTTTAAAAGAAAGAATATAGCAATAGCATTAGATTTATATACCGCCTATCAGGGCTTGCAACCCTCTCTAAGCGGTTTACAATGTCAGCATATTGCCCCCAACAATCTGGGTTCTCATTTTACCGACCTCAGAAGGATGGAAGGCTGAGTTAACCTTGGAGCTGGTGGGATTCAATCAGCCAAACTGCTGATCTGCAGTACTGTGTTCTAACCACTTGAGCCATTGCAGCTCCTACAAGAACTTTGCTTCTTGTATACATAGGGGTTGAATCTTACATATGGTAGTTGCTTTATTTTGTAACAGTTTCCCCCAATTCTTGCAGTAAATGTATTTTAACAAGCTGAAATCTTGACTCACTGCTTGTGAGATTTTTAGTTCTAGCAGTTGGGAAGTCTGACTATTATCATCTTCTATTCCAATAACATTTTTCTAAGTATTCACCAAGCCAGATATCTTCATTTATACCTGTGTATTGATTATTATTTTTTGCTTCCTAAGTGAAGAAATTATCTGTGCTAAATTTAATACTGTTACTTGCAGACCATTTCTCTAACTTCTTCTAAAGTATTCCTATCCTATCCAAGTTTGCATCATCTTTCAATTCAATAAGCATTTCCTCAACTTTATCCAAATCGTTAATGAAAATATCAATGAAAATTTTGTAGGTAGGACTCAGGATGATCCTTGTGGTATCACATGTAAAATTTCATTGAACGAGGAATCGTTGATAATGTAGCTATATCTCCCTTTAATTTATTATGCCATCTAGTTTGCACTTAACTAATTAGCTAATTTAGCCAATTATGTCTACAGTATTACAACCATCTATTAAGTAAGATTCCCAATTTTTAAAAAAATGAAATGTTAATCTGGCAAGATTTTTTTTTCTTGAAAATCCACGTTGACTTCATCCTTTAACAATTTAAAGGATTTTAAAATTTAAAATTATCATTGATATAATTAAAGTTAAAAGATCACCCTTTAATATTGGATTCCAATTAAGACCTTGCAAATCATACAGTAAATCTATTGAGTAATAGCAAAAGCTGAACTTGACGTCAGCCTTCTGTTCCTTAGCATAGGAACGAGGGACAATTGATTTCCATGTAATTGACATTAAGGGTATTTTAATGTCAGCTTATTCATACATCTGAAAGCAATGCCTAGGCCCTTTTAGTAATTTCTGTATTACAAACTCCAGTGTAAACATGTCTATCGAGAGATATGGATTGGATAAAAATTCTTCATCAGAGAAACATGGATTCTGTTGCTTTAAAAAATAGAGTAGAGAAACTTGCATACAAATATGCATCGTTCTTGAAAAAAGGATTCAAACTATTTCAGAAATTGGGTGGATAAGTATTAGAATGGCAATTTAACATATTTATTACCACTTTACAAGTGATTAACACAATACTTCCAAGGAATTCACAATTCATGGTGAAAGATTACACTTTTGTGCCAAACACCCACTTCAGCAGTGTATTCTGTAGACCATTTCAACATTTATTTTTTCCCAATGCCAACGGTTATGAAAGAGGTGTGAAGCTCTTAGGTATTGACAAATAAAGAGCTCTTCTGTCTAATAGAGAACAGGTGAAAACTACTTGTTAGAAAGACCTTCAAAATTACAGGTTTGTTGCTGGGTGTGATTGGAAAGACCGGGGATCAGAGCTTAGATGAAATAATATTTTACTTGTGTTATCTTATTCCATATAAGTGAATAGATTGACCACTGTAGAAGAAGGAGTGGCAGAACCACTCAGCCTAGAGCAGGAGTGTCAAACTCGATTTCATTGAGGGCTGCATCAGGGTTGTGTTTGACCTGGGAGGGCAGGGGGACATGGCGAGGGTGGGCATCACTCATGTCGGGGGCACCTGTGGTATCCCGAGCACTCCATTTTCACTGGCAGAGGGTTGTGGGAGGCTGACGCAGCCAAAAATGGAGCTCGGGTGGGCTGCACACAGACCTCCTGAATTCCGTATTTGCTGGCAGAGGCACTGCAGGCCAGTCTTTCGCTGTTTCCAGGGCAGCTCCACAGGCTAGATCTAAGCACCCCACGGGCCCACAGGCCTTGAGTTTGACACTCCTGGCCTAGAGTCTCTATATAGCCACAAACAGACTAAGTCCAACTCCTCTTGAAATCCATTGACCCTTATCTAATGCCAAGATAGTGCTGTTAGATGAGTAGATTCCTATAAAGGCATAATTAGTAATAAATGAGTTCTAGTCCAGCCTGAGGCATGAAAACTAACTAAATGACTTTGGGCTAATTACCAGGAGACCAGGAGTTCTAGTCCTGCCTTAGGCATGAAAACCAGCTGGGTGACTTTGGGCCAGTCCCCCTTTCTCAGCCCAACCCACCTCATTGTTTTGAGTTGTTTCTAAAAATAGTAGAAGTGAGATACAAATTTTTAAAAAAAGTCAAACACTGTTCTGAACTAGGCTTCCCAAGCACACCCAAAGCCAGTTCTTTAAATCAAAAACCCTTTTTATTTACAAAACAAAGAATGTCTAATTTATTAGCGTCCGTAATTACAGATCTGAGAACAGTCTGGGAGAGCTGCCAGGCAGATAAAGTTCGGATACACTTGGCAAACAACACGGCTCATGGCACAGAAGCAGGAGGAGAGTTCTCTGAAAAGGAATTCGAATGAATTGTTTCCTGCAAACACCACTCCCCTTTCACTTCTTTTTATGCCTTAGGGGAGTGGCCATTCACCGATCACCTGTGGCCTTCCTCTCACGTCGGCCCCTTTTCATAATCTGTTCTTGTCTTCTGGCAGCTCTGTGCATGCACACACTGATGATAGGCTCCAGCTGCCCTTCTGCCTCGCTTCTGTCTGTTTTGGAAGGCATCTGATAACTGGCAGATGGCCCTGGCCTCCTCTCTGCCTCAGACGCAGAGCCTTTGTCTGAGCCTTCTCTCGAGTCCAAGCCTGGCCCAGGTTCCTCCCCAACCTCCTCGCTGTCCGAATCAGCTGCCAATTCTGCTGGCTGCTGGCGAGCCACCACACTCCTATTCTGCATTTCTTTCTGTAAAAACTAGGGAGGGTCCCTCCTGAGACTTAGCCATGCCCATATGTCTTCTGTGGGCTCGGTTACCTCTTATGTAACTATTGTCTGCGGCTCTTCCTCCTTCTCCCAAGGTCATTCTCACCTACCATTAAAGGTAAAAGTAAGATAAAGGCTTCCCCCATCAAGTTGTGTCCAACTCTAGGGGTGGTACTCATCTCTGTTTCCTAACCAAGGGAACCAGCATTGTCTAAAGACATTTCCGTGGTCATGTGGCCAGCACAACTATATGCTGAGGTGCACGGAACACTGTTATTGTTCCACTGAAGTGGTGCCTATTTATCTACTCGCATTTGCCTGCTTTCAAACTGCTAGGTGGGCAGGAGCTGGGCCAGAACAGGAGGTCACGCCATCACGTGGTGCTTGGGTCTCGAACTACCAACCTTCCGGTCTACAAGCCTAGTGTCTTAACCGCATCTATTGAACCACCGTTGTGATATCTGCCTGTAAATGTTTGGTCCGCATGTAATGCTTTGCTTGCTACAAATGTTTTATGTTTGCTTTTTGTTTCCTTGCAGAATCTGGTCTTTGAGTTACTGCCCTTTTTGCAAGGAAACCTTTCTCATCTCCAACTCCACCCCAGGCATGGAGAACAGCTGTCCTCAAGAATCTCTGTCCTTGGATCTTGGAATGTGCCTATGGACACCTAGTAAGTAGGCTTTTTGTCTCACATGCAACAGGAGAGAATGAGGTCATCCCTTGTGTGATGGAATGTGGCGGGGAGGCAGATCTTGAGCAGGGAGGGCTGCAGTCCAGAGGAGTAAGAGGCAATGCAGTTCAGATATCCTGTGTGAGAGAAAGAGGGTGAAGACAGCCTCTCCTCAATACTTCCCAGATTATACCGTAGATGCAGACAGTAAAGTCTTCAGTCTGGCAAGATTTTGTCTATAGGTGTGAAACAATAAAGAACTCAGTCTAGAAGAATCACCACATGTTAGTCCTGGTTTGGGGCCTGACACATGGTGGCTGAGGGATTCTGGGAGTTGAAGTCCACACAGGAGGTGATGGAGAAGCTGGATTTCCAGGAGGGAGGGAGTGCAATCCAGAGGGGTAAGAACTGAAGCAGCCCAGATATCATGTGTGAGAGAAAGTGGGCGAAGACAGCCTCTCCCTAATAGTTCCCAGAGTACATTGTCAATGCAGATAGTAGAATTCGCAGTGTGGTAAGGTTTTTGTCGATGGGTGTGAAACAATACTCAGTTTGGAAGAACTGCCACATGTCATTCTTAGTTTTGGGCCTGACACCTTGGTTCTTTTCCCAGGAGGAGACTTGATGCTACTATACTTGCTGCAGACACAACCCAGAAAAAGAGTCTTGATATCATTGGGTCATGTCAAAGCCTCATATTAGTTTTTTGTGGGGTGGGTTGTTTTTTTCTGTTTGCCTTTATGTCGGTTTTTGACTCCCAGCGACTGCGGTTTTCTTGGCAAGGTTTTTCAGAACTAATTTGCCCTTGCCTTCTTCTTGGAATTGAGGAACAGTGACTGGGTCGAAATTGCTCAGTTTCATGGCTAAGGTGGGACTAGAACTCACGATCTCCCATTCTCTAGCCTGATGCTTTCACCACTACACTGAGGGTTTTTTTAAATACGTTTTTAATGTATGGTTTTTACATTGTTCTTTGTTTTTATATATTCATGTTGTACGTTGCCCAGAATCAGGGGCTTAAGATGGCTATTCTTCTCTTGGTAGACTGTTCCTTCTGGCTTCGAAATCCACAGCTACAAGCTCGCTTCCAGCAGACACTAGTCAGATTCATGGAAGACAGCTGTTTATGTGCTATATCTCTGTGCGCTCTGCAAGGTTTGTGTCCAAAATAACTTTTTTTTAAAAATAGTGTAATATTGATTGATATTTCTTCTTGAAAACGTTTCTAGGGACAATACATTCCTGCCAGAAAAGTCACGGCCAGTGTAAATAATGTTATTGCTTTCAGTCTGCACCTCTGTTTCTGAACTTTTCAAGCTAGGATGAGGAATCTGTGGTGACCCAGATTTTAATATATATACAGTATCTGTGCCCATCGTTCCCTGCCAGAAAACCAAATGATCAGGATAGTGGAAGCTACTATCTAACATAGTTTGGAGGGACACAGATATTCCTCTCTTGGTTTTAAGCAGGGATGCAGAAACTGGTCTCTTTAAACAGTGTAAAATGTGGTACCCAGAGCTCTTATGAAAATTGCCCACTATTACATTTTGTAATTTTTAATGAGAAAGGAGAAATTATTCTCTGTATGGGGAATAACTGTACTGCCAGTGTTTTTCATTCAATTTTAAATTGTCTAGCAATTTAGCAATCAAGGTAAATGTTTTCCCTGTCCAGTCGTGTCCAATTCTAGGACACAGTGGTCATCCCTGTTTCCTAGCCACGGGAGCCAGCGTTATCTGAAGATGCTTTGGTGGTCATGTGGCCAGCATGGCTATATGCCAAAGGTTCATGGAAAGCTGCTACCTTCCCATGAAGTGGTACCTATTTATCTACATGCATTTGCATGCTTTCGAACTGCTAGTGGTACCTATTTATCTACTCGCATTTGCATGCTTTCAAACTGCTAGTGGTACCTATTTATCTACACACATTTGCATGCTTTAGAACTACTAGGTGAGCAGGAGCCGGGGCAAGTAATGGGAACTCACCCAATCGTGTAGCACCTGGGTCTTGAACCCGGGCTGTCAGCTTTCCAGTTGACAAGCTCATCATCTTTAACCACTGAGCTATCATGCTATCATCAGTTTAGTTGCACTTTCATGTGTGGGCCTGACCTTTCAAGCCTGACTAGCTGCCCATCTTTCTTGTCTTTTCACAGAACTGAATTTCACCTGCTCTGATACCACATTGAAACTGTCTGGTCAGATGCTGGCCAAGTCACCAGAAGAGCGGCAGCTCCTTATCCAATGGCAACAGAAATTCTCCTCAAGTTCCCACCCATTTTCTGTGGATGGGATATTACTCAGAGCTAATGCATCCTCTGCATCTTCCAATGAAGTGGTACCAATATCTAAAGGTGAGCCAGTCAGGTAGCGACCAAATATTTGGTGGCTGCAATCCTAATTAATCATTTATTTTTATGGATTTTTTTCACTGTAAATTTTATAGAGAAAAACCCCGAGGATCGAATTATGAATGGACTATTTTTGCAGTGCTCTGAATTGAAAACAAACTGTCATGCGATCTAGATAAATTAGATTTAGAGACTCGTGACTGTTAAAATACAGGGCGTTTTATTCTGTACCAAAACTATTCATTCAGAAATGAGTTGGTCCCTCCTAGCAATATTCTGAAAAGCTCAGTACGTATATCTAAAAACGTTCTGATTTAATTTTTTACTGGAACTTCTGCATTACGACTGATTGTCAGTTTTTTTTTACTTTTGGGGATTCAAAGCCCCCAAGAGTGTTTTCTTGTTTTGGGTGCACAGTTGACATTGATTCCATAAACCATTAAAAGAAAGTCTGGATGAACTTAGCCCTTAGATTAACAATACTTTTTTCCTCTTTTTCCACAGCTTCATTTCAAACCTGGCAAATTGTTTTTTTGGTCTTGGGTTCCATTTTGCTCATACTGCTGTTAATCGGTGGAACTGTCTATTATCTAAGAAGGTAAAAAAGAAAGAAAGAGAGAGAGCTGCTTTCGGGATTTGTGCTAAAGCCAAATCTTAGGAACCAAAATATGAACCTAACAACATTTATTCTAATATGAACCTGACTCCATCTTCCTATATGGGCATCTTTGCCCAATATGGTACCCACTTAATATGCTGGGCAATACAGGTATTCCTCGACTTACAACCATTCCTTTAATGTCTGTTCAAAGTTATAACGGCACTGGAAAAAAAAAAGTACTTATGACCGTTTTCCACACTTTTTTATTTTTTAAAAAAAGTTTATTTTCAATAAAAAGACATACATAGACAATACAAGAAACAAACTATCAATCATATGTGCTTAGTCATTGACAGTGTGTGAGTCACCGGTAAATATCTTATATATACATATGTCGTGAAACTACTTTCTACTTTGTATTACAGATATATCTATTTACTATATATTTTATTATACAATATTATAGTGTATCTAAATATTGTTATATTACCAATAGTCACCTTTTCCTTTATTCCTTTTGTCTTTTTTCTAACCATTCATACCAAGCAGTCCAATTAGAATGAAAGGCTAATTCTTCTTTATTCCTCAACATTTTCGTTAAATTATCTAGTTCTGCGCATTCCATTATTTTCCTTATTAGTTTATCTTCTGAAGGTATATCCGAGTTTTTCCATCCTTGAGCAAACAGTAGTCTAGCCACAGTTATAATATGTAATATCAAATAGCAGGCATTTTTGTTTATTTTTTCTGAGATTGATTCCATTGAACCCTTCTGTGTTATGTGTAGGAGAAGTAAAGAGGTGGTGCATTTGGGGCCTTTCAGTGGGAAAGCAATTCCCCTCAAAGAGAATCTATTTATTTATTTATTTTATTTTGTTGCATTTATATGCCGCCCAACTCCCAAGGGACTCTGGGCGGCTTACAGCAGAAATACAATATAACAACAATAGTTATATATGTGTATATATATATACATATATATATATACATCTTGGTGTGTTCGGGTCTTTTCCCGTGTAAGGTTGAGGGTATCTTGGCAACGTTTCGATGAGGTCTCACTCATCATCTTCAGGCTGGTTTCTTCAGCTTCTTGTTTCTGGGGGCAATGTGTGATCT
>JANHJO010005515.1:16384-32581 GCA_032468235.1 Pseudoxyrhopus heterurus | reverse complement strand
TATGATATTAGACAGTTATAAAACAGAAAGACAAAACAGAAACTAGGAATAGCAAAAAGTGAATAAAATTTTACAAGCATTATGAAATTAAATGAAATTTTCATACTAACATTAATTTTGTTCCATATATAAAAATATGTCAGTTTAATACTTCAAATAATTAAAATCAATATGCAATTAATATGCAATAATTAGCAATAACAGGATAGTACAAACTAAATCAAGATGAAAGGTTACAATAATTTCTGCTTTGTCTACCAATTCTATCTTCATTTAGCAACTCATACAGAAACTTAAATGCTAAAATCATACATTAGAAGAATTTATAATCTTCAGATGCTGTAAAAGCCTATATATAGAACTCCTGATTGTAATTCCTAAATTACAGTCCGGAATTAGTTTCCATATTAAATTTATATGTAATATCAAATTTGGTTTTCAAATATGAAGATATTTTTGACACTGATGCATACTCTCACAATTTAACATAATTTCCAACGTCATCACAACTTTATCCATAAGCAAAACTAGATTGCTATAGAATTATCTCCTCTTTCCTCCCATCCTCTTTGCCCCTTTTACTTGCCAGTATGGGACATGGGCTCTCAAGGTCTTGTCTTGCATCATGGTGCCCTCCAGAAGTTTTCAGACTACTGTACACCTTCTAGTGTGCCTATACAGGATTAGAATCCTGGAGAGAGAGAGAGAGAGCACTAGGATGAAGAAAACTAATACAGCATGTGATGACTGCAATTGGTTGTGTTATTCTTACAACAGAAGGTTCAGAGCCACATGTCACGACTGATCTCAAACTACGATGTTAGTCCAGAGCAAATCTAAAGCTCTCCGTGCAATAGGATGAAGAAGTCAAAAGGTCAACTACTTCAGCTTTTGGATACTAGATAAGACTATTTACCCAACAGCCCATCACAGATCAACTTGGGCAATCCAAGCAAACAGACAGTTGGTAGATTATTACAAGTAGTTGTTTGTAGAGCAAATAGTTGCAGATCATTCAGAATCAAATCTAGTTTAAAATCACCACCTTTTAACAAGAAGAGATAGATACAATCCAAGCATTTTTTTTTCAATGTTCCTGTTTCTCCTTTATTGTGTGGTAAAGGACAGAAAATACTGAAATAGGTCAGATGCTAAGGCCTCCAGACTAGCACTGCATCCCCTGAGAAATCATGTTTTATTCTTCTTCCCCTTAGATCTCAGCTGGCATAGCAGAACCAAAGGGCAGCAAAACTGTAGCACAGAAAATGTTAAGCTGGGCTGCTTTTCGTTATACCACTAAATATTGGAAAGTGATACTTTCCTCAATAATTCAACACATGGTTAGATTGATGGCAGAAGCAGTTAGGGTACACTACATTTATGGTTTTTTTTGTTTAGGACGGTCTTAGGTCTCCTCCTTAGGAGAGGAAATGCATGACTGAAAGAGGGACAAGCTGATAACCAATGTCCATACAGGTTGTACATTTGTTCATGTAGACGACTGCAATTGTAAAGAACACTATTATTATTCAAATGAAAATAAAAGATAGCTCACCATAGCAAACTGAATTTTTGTACTGTGTATAATGGGCTACTGCAGCATCTACTGAGGATGGCAAATCCAATTAGACAACACCATCAACAGATGTAAGAAAATCTGGCCAATAGGCCAGACTATTGAAAGCACCTTCATCCCCTTATGTGATAAATGCCAAAGATGCCCGCCTGCTGCCTACTGCAGATATGTATCAACTTCTGTGTCATTTACTTGTGTTTGCAAAGTATGCTTTATTTCCCCACTTTTAGCATGAAGCAAAGCAAACTAAGCTTCACAAAGGCTGGGCTTTGTCATTGGCGCATTGTGAGGTAGGTGAACAGCTGATCTCCGGAGGAAGAGGCTTCTTCTTGTTGTGTATTAAAATCCACAAGCAAAGATATTGTCCGGACAGGTCTCTAATCTCCTGCATCCAGTTCTGTCCAAAAATTTCCACACAGATAATTATTCTGATGGTTATTTAAATCGTTTTCCCCTCCACAGCTGCTCTTCCCTAGTGGAAAATCTTAACCTTGGAAGTAGTTCAGTGAACTCCTGGGGGCTTCCTGGCTCAAATATGCAATCTTGCCTCTTGGGAGGTGGAATTAATTGCTTAGTAACTGCAGGTTAATGCTCCCTCCGTGGGGAAGGCCTGCACGGCAAGAGAGGTATTTTTTTCCTCTATATTAAAAACAGTTTTCCTTTGTGGCATTATAGATAATTCTTCCATATAAAAGCACCAATTAATTAGCTGAAGGATATGTTTGGTAATTATTTATTTGTTTCCCAAGTAAAGCTACACTAGCTAACCAAAGCAAAGGAAATTAAATTGAATATACCCTAAATATATTCTCCAATTAATTTACTTATTTGTTTACTAGATTTATATTTTACCTTTCCTCCAGGATCTCAAGGCAGGACAATTCCTTCTTTCCATGTTTCTTACAGTCATTACCCAGTAGGGTAGGGTAAGCTAAGGAATGATGACACTTCCAATAACATGTAATTAGTTTCCATAGCTGATGGTGGACTTGAATCTGTGTATTTCCAGACCTGGTCTGTGAGTCTAATCATTATACCACACTGACTTTTTTGGGAATTTGTGCAGGAATTTTTGACATTCAACTTTTCTAAAAAGTGGAAGTGCCTCTATTTATATACTAGAAGAGAGTTTGATGATACCGGTAATAGTCAGTGTTGCTTAAGTCTATTGATAATTTAAATATAGTCAGATTATTTTCTCATATCAAAAACTTAAAAATGTCAACAAGAAAATCACATTGGGTGTTCTCTAAGGTAGTTTGATCTGGTTCATAAAAACTAGTTGTTGTTGTTTGAATGAAGGGCATTTCTCTACTCGGTCTTCAGAGGGATGTATAGGGTAGAAGAGGAATGTGACATAATGCCAGCTATGCCAGCAGGGACTAAGCATGAGGCAGGGAACTTTTCCCATCACCCACCTGAACAGGAATGGGAATGATCATCCTTGTAGGACGGTGTCACTCAGCGTCTTGGTTCTGCTGGACCTATCTGCTATGCATTTTCTTTCAGTGTTACCTGCTCAAGAACTGGCTGTTGCTTAACATTCTGAACACCATCCTCTAAACTGAACTTATTAACTTGGGGCCTATGGGATAGCTTGTCCATGAATTTAAGAAGGAAAAAAAATGTAATTTTATGTTCACTATTTTATTTTATACTTTTAAATTCATTTTTTTTTCCGAGAAGGAAGAGATTTTGGAAGGGTTCCTGGCACAAAAAAGTTAAGAATTACTACTCTAAACTGAAAAGACATCCCAGAATATAACTTCAAAGAGAGCTCAGTTTGGTGTAGTGGCTAAGGTGCTAGGCTAGGAACCAAGAGATTATGAGTTCTAATCTTCCTTTATTAGGAAAACTGGCTAGGTATCTTTGGACAAGTCAATCTCTGTTAGCCTGGTCCACCTTACTGGATTGTTGTTATGGAGAACATAGGAGGCGGGAGTATTGGGTATATACCCTACCTTGAGTTCATCAGAAATAAAAAGGTGCAATGATGATGATGATTACGATGATGATAATGACAATGATGACTTTTCCCCATTAGCAGTGCCAGTTTTAGCTTTCTTACTTTCTGAAGTTCTAGCCATGGCATCCAGTTTTTTATATAGGATAAACTATTATAAGGGATTCTGGATGAAGGCATGTATGATAGCCAATAAATATCTTCACTCTAACAGCTTTGTGGGTTAGGATGATCTAACATTGGCTGGCTTCTCCTATGGAGCATTAATCTGGTTAGGTGACTGGATGAACATAATTTAGCTTCTTGGAAGTGAGGGGAAAAACATTCACAATACTAGCATTATTATGTTATCTATGAATTTAAAGAGGGCTGTTTAGGGAAAATATAATACAAAATTATTGTATATTGTTGTATAAAGGAAAATATAATACAGACCACTATAAAATAGCCAGTATAATTGAACAGCTGTAGCCAGCTGTGAGTGATTTCTGCCAGAATGAAAGGTCAAGAATGCAGCCCATTAAACTGCATGGCCACAAGAGAGTGAATATCAGCCCTGTTTTTGAAGAGGGGGCAACCAGGACAGAGAAATTCAGGGTAAAACATTATTAATTTGTTTTTTTCTCCTTCCTTAGAAGAAAATAAAGGGCATACTTAGTTTATTTACTCCTTATTTATTTTGGAAAACAAGAATAGAAAACTCATGTCCCAAAGAAAGACAAAAAAAGACATTTTATATCATGTTTACATTTGACAATGTAGAAGCCACGTATACACATTTTAAAAGAACTGATGGAATTTACAAAGAAAAATCCTGCATCTGACAGAGGCAGGAAAGACTATATGGCAACGCGAGATGCTAAAGAGCAACTTCAAAGCCCCTGCAGCCTTTTCTTATGACTCTTAACCCAGAAATTAGCTGGCTCGGCCTTCAGACTGAAGATATCCTCAAATATCGTACTGTCCCCTGGAGTAATCACATGTCAACTTTCATAAAAGGGCAGGAAAGTCATTTGCACAACACTATGTGCAGTATGGTGTGCACGTTCCTTATTTATTTATGGTCCTCTATCACAAGAAAATTACAAATGACTTATTAAATCAGTTATGATTCCTTCAGTGACTCATGCCAGAGTTAACTGGGCCAGAAGCAATGTTTTCAAATGAAAAGTCTATGGTACTAAGCCTCTCTCAGCTGGCAGGTCCAAGTAACTACTGCAAGAAGTTATTTCACTCGATACAGAAAGGTTCAGATAAACAGATTTATTGTACCAAATCTGTGAAGCCATGACAACAGAATTCAAGGGTCTGAAATATTGAGCTTTCTTTATACCCCAGTGTTCAGTTTCTTGTCTCCTCTTCCTTTTGCCTGCTCTTCTTCTTTTTGGGATAGGAGACACTTTCCAAACCATTATTTGTTTTGGTTGCAGCCTGATAAGTAACAGTTTGTTTACTTTGAACCATGTGAGAGCTAAATTTGACATGTGGCAAATTAATGTTTGTGTTTTAAAATCGCACAAACTTCTCTGTCAATTAAATCAATCTATAAAAGCATCTTTATCTCTCTCAATCATCCAGAATCCCAGATAATACTTCTGAACCAGTAGCAATTCTATTTATATGCTTGCTGGCCACCCCCCTTCCCTCATACATCAGTCAGGAACCAGCAAGAGCAACATTGTTGTCCAGAGATTATAGTTGGGAGACATCAACAACGCTTCTTTTTGTATGGTGTGAAACTTGCTGCAGCTTGCTGCATCACACCTATTGCTAAAAGCCACAATAGTGCAGCGGTTTGAATGCAGTGCTGAAGGCTATTTCTACTGACTTCCAGCTTCCAGAAGTTAGGCCATTCTCAACGGTTCAAGGTTGCCTCAGCCTTCCATCCTTCTGAAGTCGGTAAAATGAGAACCCAGATTGTTGGGGCAATATGCTGATTCTGTAAACTGCATAGAGGGGGCTGTAAAGCACTGTGAAGCGATATATAAGTCTAAGTGATATTACTATTGCTATTCCATCATTAAAGGTCTGAGAATCAAAGCTCCAGTCCAATATATTTCAGGATTCTTATTCTTCCTGGATGACCAGAGCATAGCTGAGGCCATAAGAGATGTTTCTAGGAAAATATGGATGTATGGTAACCTAACTGTCCTTTGTGATGTAGGAGACATACAATTATAGAACACCAGACCATGGTCTACTTGGTTCAGCTTTCTATATCATATTGTGGACAAGTCTGCATTGGGAGTGTTCACTGTCACTATCCAGCAACCAGTAATTAATAGGATAACAGAATATCAGAGTTGGAAGGGATCTTGGAGGTCTTCTAGTCCAACCCTCTGCTCAAGCAAGTAACCTATAACATTTCAAACAAATGGTTGTCTAATCTCTTCTTTAAAACTTCTAGTATTGGACACAACTCCTGAAGGCAAGTCATTCCACTGATCAATTGTTTTAACTTTCAGGAAATTTCTCCTTAGTTATAGATTGGTTCTCTCCTTGATTAGTTTCTGTCCATTGCTTCTTGACTTGCCTTCAAGTGCTTTGGAGAACAGGTGACCTCCTCTTCTTTGTGGCAGCCCCTTAGATATTGGAACACTGTTATCATGTCACCCCTATTTCTTCTTTTTATTAAATTAGACATACCCAGTTCCTGCAACCATTTTTCATTAAGGCATGGGTTGGTTAGTATAGTTCAGGAGGTACTAAATATTCATCAATATTAGTAGCCATTGACTGTCTGATCTATCATGAATCTATGCAGTCCCCCTTTAAAACCTTCAATTTTGCTTCATGTTACTACAACAGCTGGAAAGATATTCTACTGTGTGCTCTCTGAAAAGGTATGTTCTTTACTTTCCCAGCATTTAGTTGAATGGATGACTCTGAGGAAAAAATATATTTCTAATTATATTATCTATGCCAGGGTTTTTCAAACCATGTTCTGTAGTAACCAAGAGTTCACAAGAACTTGATGGTGGGTTCAGTAGGAGATTAAAGGCACAACTAAATAATCATACTGTCAATGGCTCTCATTTAGGGGTTGTTGGCTCTCTCTCTGTGTGTTTAAGTTTGGGATTGTGTGTGTCTATGCGTGTGTAGAGAGAGAAAAAGATTCTGCAACCTAAAAGTTTGAAAACCCCAGATTTATGCCATACAAGATTATATACTGTATACTTCTGTCATGCCTCTTATTCCCTTGCTTCATCTCAAAATGAAGAACCCCATCTGCTGTAATCTTTTCTCAAAGGAGAACCTTTCTAGAACATCTATCCTTTTAGTTGCCACTTTTTACAAATATTTTCTAACTCCACAAGTAAGATTCTCCATAAAGTGACCAGAATCGTACACAATGTTTCAAGAGTTGTCTCACTATAGAGGTGTTTAATAGTTGTATTGTTATATAGGCAGTTCTGTTGTCAGTTCCCTTTTTGATTCCATGCATGGAACTTGCCTTTTTTTCCCCTGCAGTGGCATCCTGAGTTAATATTTTCATTGAACTGTAAATCCAAGGTCTCTTTCCGTCTGATCGGCTGAGATCCCATTACTGTAAAAGTGAATGTTATTTTCTGTGTTAGCATTACTCTGCTTTTTACTGGTTTTTCCCTACCTTTTGCTCTCCTTCTTGTCTTATTCGCTTTTCTCCTCAACCCACAAGTCATTTTCTCTTTCATTTGAGGCAGGCAACCTTTTGACAGCTATGCATTGCATGCCTTGGAAGAAACTATGGCAGCCAATAGGTGGTCAATGAATATAAAATTGCATGATACTGTCACTAAAGGAAGCAAATCCAGAAAGTCTGAGAGAGGATCAAGATTGAGGAAACATTTCTGATTGTTGCATTTGGTGCATTAAACCTAAATGATGGCGTGCATATGTCAGTTTTCTTTCTTCTTTTTTTCTTTTCAAATGATGAGAAATTGTATTTCTATTTCTCACAATGTCCCACTCAATTTTGATGGCACCTCTTCTATAGGCTTAGAGAAAAAAAGGAAGTTTTTGATTTTCTACACAGTATTATTAATTTTGAACTGTGTTCCTAGGTAACTCCTGCTGCTGTTGCAAAGCTAGGGGCTCCCACAGAGCTTTTGATTATTCCAAAACTAATAGGATTTTCAGTCCTATGCAGCTTCTTGAAAAACTAACTCTAGTATCTAGGTCAAGACAAGTGGTGTGTGTGTGTGTGTGTGTGTACATACACATTTACATATAAGAACTAATGAAAAAAAATCTTGGGCACCTCATCCCAAATTTTCAACAATTATAATTATTGATCGCATCCTTTTGTTTTGAGTTTTCAGCTTTCATTTGTGAAGTCAAAAGGGGTATTTCAAAATGAATTAGCCAGATCTATTGGATAATCCTTCATTATTAGATTCCTCTTTCAAAACTCTGTATTGCATGCTGAATTCATTAAATGAAAGATACCTGGAGACATAAAATCCCAAGTAAGTCAGAATAACTTCTTTTTGATAAAATAGAATAGTAGAAACTAAGACAGTTAGGAGGGAGATAAAACTATGACGTGGAATAAAATGTTTGTTTAGCATTGCTTTCTGTGATGTAAAAAAATCTTTTACAGATTTAATCTAAATTTTTCCCTTCAGGTAAGCAAAAACCAATAAGCAGATATACTGCAAAAATCCATCTCAGAAAAGTCAATATAGTTCAGCAATCATATTAGTTGCCCAGTAGGATTGAATCTACTACTTTTGAAACCAGGAATATAATTAATCAATGGTGAATGTTCATATACAATTTACAGTATTGTGAAATGTACAGTCACAATCTGAAAAATCTTATCTAGAAGTAAGACAGTTTAGATGCATACATTCACAAGACTATGCATGTTTCCGAATAAACATGCATAGACCTGAACTGTTGGACATATCTATTTCTGCACTGAATTATTTTTTCATTAGAGCCAGAATTAAACATTGTGAAATAATCTGCCACAATTATCTGTTTCAGTTCTCAAATGACTTTATATAATTTTATCCCATGTTAAATTAACCAGCATACCATTTAAATTTAAATAATAAATGAAGCCTCCTTCTACACTACCTACCCATAATACTTGAGCTACCTATACATGTGTGCTAAATAATGTGTGATCTACGTCATCCCCATTTTGGAAGGATCAAATGTGGTCTCTGAATTGATGGGGTTTTATCTGGAAAACTCCTGTCAGATATTGGCTTCATCAAAGCTTGGGAGAAAAAGAAAGGGAAGAGCATAAACTTCTTCCTCTATCTCAAGTATTCTTCAGTAGGTTTTTGGTTATAAAATTGCCTCCCAATTGTACTGTACAAAAAGCCTATACACAACAAACCTGATGTACCTTGATTTCTTTGAATATAACCAGAATTGTTCAAATCCTGAATGGATACCTAGCCATTGGTATTCATAAATGGTAATCATCAAATTTAAAATTGCTCAACTCATCCTTTTCTTTCTCTGTTTTCTCTTCTCCTATTTCCCTTTCATCACTCGTTCCTCATTCTCAATTGCTATTTCTCCCCCTATCTCACACCCCCTCAGTTGTCCTATTTTTCCTTCTTCCTTCCTAACTTTCTGTGTTCCTAATTTACTTCTAATATTAAACTGAAATTTGTCTCCCTATAACTATTATTCCACACCTGCACTCTGGAATTAAAAAAAAAAGATCTTTTTTGTTTCTGTGAGACGTCTTTTTAGGTATTTTAAGATTGGTATCATATTTCCCCTCAGCTTTCTCTTCTCACCGCTGAACATGTCCAGCTCCTTCTAGCTCTCTTGACAGGACGTAGCTTCGAGATCTTTGACCATCTACTTTATGCTTCTCTAATCCTGCTGCAGTTTCTCTTTTTAAATTATGATGCCCACAACTGGACACATTACATGATATGAGGTCTGACTAAAGCAGAAGAATGTACAATTGTTCCTTCCCAAAATTTGGATATATTATTTCTATTGATTCACCCTAAAATTGCATTTGCATTTTTTGCCACAACATTGTACTACTTATTCATAGTCTGTCTGCTATCTTTTTCAAATTTCAGATTTTTTTTAACTAAGACAATCATGTAACCATTTTTATGTTATAGTTTATTATGTTCATTTTAGCTCATTTCTCTTGCAATTCTCTAGGGTTTAGAATTTCATTTTTGTCTTCTTACGCATATATGTCCTACCTAGTTTGTTTTATCTGCAGATAGAAATACTCCCCCACACCACTTAATCCTAATCATTGATACAAATACTGAAGAATAAATTTGAGAGATTAACTCCTGTCACACACACTTGATACCCACCTACAGTATAAGTTGATGACTTGACAAGCCTTTTTGAAGCATCATTTTCAAGCCAGCTGTGTGTCCACTTAATTGTTAAGCCATCCACCTTGCATTTACCTACCCTGTGAATCAGAATGACATGGGATAATTTCCCAAAGACAAATTGTAATGTCTGTGGCATTTCAACAGTCTATTAAGAAAGCATTTGTCTAATAAGACTTCTTTTTTTTACAAATCCATTTTGTTTTCTATTAATTATACATTGTTTCCAAGATATTTATAGATCAATTTATTTGTGATCTGCTATAGAATCATTCCAGGAATCAGTGTCCGAATGAATGGGCACTAGTTTCTTAGATCTTCCCTTTCCAGCTTTTTTGATAATCAAGCCAACATTTTTTCTATTCCATTCATCTGGCGTTTCATCAGCCTTCCAAGAATTCATAAAGATCATGAGGGTTTGGCCAGCCATGAGCTAATTCTTTCAATTCCCTAAAATATGGCAAATCTGACTCTAGATGCATACAATGGTTTCCAGTAAACAGGTATTCTATTGCCGTGTTTCTCAGTCTTCTGTGATATACTGTAGGAAGTCCTTGACTTACAACTGTTTGTTTATGACTGTTCACAGTTACAAAGGTGCTGAAAAAAGTGACTTATGACCATTTTTCATATTTACAACCATTGTAGCAACCCCACGGTCATGTAATTTATATTTGGATGCTGGACAACTGACTCATACTTATCAGGGTTGCAACATCCCGGAATCATGTAATCATCTTTTGTGACCTTTTGGCAAGCAAAGTCAATGGGAAAGCCAGATTCACTTAACAATTGCAGTGATTCACTTAACAACTGTGGCAAGAAAGGTTGTAAAATGGGGCAAAACTCACTTAATAAATTTTTCACTTAGCAACATAAATTTTGGGCTCAGTTGCAGTCTTACGTCAAACACTACCTGTATTCTCACTGTTAATTTCCTGAATGGAATACATAATTTATTTGTTTTTATTTTTTTCTACCTTTATTATTTTTATAAATAACTCAAGGCAGCAGACCTAACAAACACTCCTTCCTTGTCCTATTTTCCACACAACAACCACCCTGTGAGGTGAGTTGGGCTGAGAAAGAGTGACTAGCCCAAAGTCACCCAGCCGGCTTTCATGCCTATGATGGGGCTAGAACCCACAGTCTTCTGGTTTACCAGTCTGAGGCCTCAACCACTAGACCAAACTTAATTGTTGGAGAAATTGAAACAAGATTACCCCCAGAATATTTAGGCAAGCAGCACACAAGTTACATGAGGGACTACAAAGGGCGGGGGTGGGGAGGAAAGGAATTCACTAAAAACACTATTTTCTTCTACTCACGGTACGGTAGTTTCCTGGAATGACATTAAATACATCCATGCCAAGTGTAATGGGCTCACCCTATTACATGATCCTATGTGTTTAGCATCATCATCTTTAGCATTTCAGAAAAGCACGGTCTACTTGGGGTAAAAGCCTGAATGTCATGTTTGCTTCTAACCTTTTCAGACTATATACTGTATTCTATATATTCTAGGCATCTTCATTACACTGCTTGGAGAAAGAAGCAGAATCTAAAAGGTTTCTTCAGCCTTTCTAATATGAGTTACAAGGAGGGAACAAGCACTTCTACAAAAAAAACTTTTTTTTAATAAAAGGCCCAATGGAAATTGCACTACTGTAATTAGTAAGGCTGATAAAGTAATTATATCTAGCTCTGCGTGCTTTACTTAAACACTGGGGACTAAGATTTTAGCTTTAAAAAGAGCCAAGGCACACAGTCCTTGTTGCTAGAACACGGATCGCATGTGCAATGTATTACACCTTTTAGTAATGATGCTATTTATAGCATCACCAGATTATCAGGTGACAAAAATAAAAAATAAATGAAAATGTAATGGATCACAAACAAAATAGTTACTGAATAGTAATTAATCATCCAATCCTTTAAAAAAAAACATACAAAAGTTCATCAGTTCACAAGTTTATTGTATTATTGTTATTTTATCTTTATTAGTTACATTTCACTAATGAAATATAGCAATCCATACTACATACTTCATATGAATTATTCCAGCAAGTCTTAATAGCTACCCTGCAGGCTCTCACTGAAAGAAAAAATGGACTATATCTAAGTTTGTAGACATAATTTATAATATAACAAGAAAAAAAAAAGCAAAACGCCTTGAGGGAAAACATTTTAAAATGCCAATAAATGTTATCTGTGGCTAAGTGTTTTGTAGTTGGTGAGCCAACTGCAAAAACTCATACATGATGCTTTTTTATATAGATTTTTTTTATATTCTAAAATGATAATGCTATAAAGTGTGCCCTAAGTCTCATATTTATTAAAATCTGGTTCATATTGATCATACAGTTACAGCTGGAAAAAAATCTAAAGCATTACAATTTCATAACAAATCAAATTTCCACAATGTTAGCCTGAATTGTATTTACAACATTTGATTTGACAATATAGCTTTAGAAGGCTTTAAAATACACAAAATTCTGCCGTGTCTATTCAAAAGTATATCCAACTGAATTCAGTGAGATACAGTACGTTCTCAATAAATATATATGACTGAAAAGCAAAGTCTCCTCTCCATGTGCAGAGAACTGAGAGTATTGCAATGAATATTTAACGTATGCAAATCAATATTTCCATAGACATTAAATTCTCTGACAGAATTAGTTTTGTTTAATTCAGTCATTTGCTACTCATAATTCTTCTGCATTGATTAGAATGCATTAAGAAGAGTTAATAAATTTTACCAAACTACGTTCAAATGCTGGGCTCCAGTCACTTATTTCTAACTCTCTGAAAAACTCTGCTAAATGTATACATTCAAAAGCCCAACTAAAGACAATTCAGCCCAGCCATGTTGAGAGCCTGAAAAGCATGACCTATGCAGAGCCTGCCATTCAGAAACTAATTAGGAAAGGAAATTTTGTTTAAGCCAGATATGTGTAATTCACAGCTAGAGCAGTGGATGGGAGTAGATTATGGTGAACATCTTTCGTGTTTTGGTCTGAACTTTTTTTATATATAGTAGTGATTTCAAAGCCCAAAGTTTCAGTTCTGAATCCACATCTTACTTTGTTTCCCTTATCCAAGTTGAACCCTCTATATTCACCTGCCCTGGCAAATCAGGGCTTCAAAAATCCTGATGACCACTAGAAGACAGCAAGGAGTTGTAAGTGCCTATCCCATCCCATTTGACATTGACAAGTTTTCTCTCCATTCTCAACTACTCAAGCAGAACTCCACAGTAACTCAGTCTCCAAAATACATTATGGGTTTGCAAAGGCAGGTCAAACAATGTATATTTTAAAAGACAGAATTTAAATAGACCTGAGCTGCTTCTTTGTACCCTTAAACATACCTGCTAAATATCAAACCACAGCTTCTAGCTGCCCTGGCAAACTTCTTGAAGCTTAACCACAAATACAGTATAGAAACTATTCTTATTGTCTACTTGTTTCTAGGGCTTGATAAATATTTACTATTAAACTCTTAATGTGCTTAGGAACTCCATGCTAAAGTAACTTTTCATATTCAGACTGCTTAAATTTTCTATAGCTCTCCACAAGGAATGAGAGGCAGACATCCAAAAGACTTGAGGAAACTAATCTTTATAGAGACCTCAAAAAGTAGATGGAGAAGTGAGGAAGGATGAATTTGATACGTTTATGAAGAGTCTTTATCTCTGAGTGAGATGTTGAGTTGAGTTATTCTCTTATTGAAGTCACTTTCTCAAATGTATTTTAATATGCCATTTTTAATTATATCAATTGCCACACACACACAAAAACTACATTTGTTCAACTATCAGGGCTACTTAAGTTTAGTGGTGAAGGTGCTGGCTTAGAAACCAGGAGACTTCCAAAAATGTTGCCTAGAAAACTGCAGTTATGTATACATGAGTGAAAATGGTTCTAATATTTTGTGCTTTGAGAACAGGATACGAAGAGCTTTGCAACAGTAATAGCTCCTAGAATAGAGATCCATTAAATATTTTATAGAGGTAGCTTGACGAGGGGTATTTATAAGGGAAGATGATGACTGCCACTTTCTTTAATTCACTGGACTTATTTTCAAGGTACCCAGATGAAAATCTAAGGGATTAATTCACTGATCTTTTCCATAAAATATATCAGATGCTAGATTAGGTCAGCTAGCAAATGCAGTTCATTGTCATTGCCACACAGCTGCTGAAGACAAGTGGCTTACAGAGACTGAAACAACTATTAGCTAGCAACAACAATCAATCCTTGTGGCAGATTCAGATGCCAAATCTCCCTTATTTAGTCTAGGAACATTAATACAGGGCCTAATAATGTCATCCAGAGCGTCAGGGAATAAATACTTTTCATTCAAGAAACTGTCCCTTTCTGTGCAAAAGAGTACATGAAATTAGAAATATCAATTGCAAAAATGAATAGAACTTTTCATATTTTCAGGGCATTTTGTCACTGACATCAAGATGGTCATCCTTGGGGGGAAAAGAATGACAAAGACTGATTTCATCCAACAATGGGAGATTTAACATTGTTGTTTGCAGATTAAACAGAGATCATAGTTTCTTAACTGGTTACATGTCTTGATGAATTCAACAATGCAAGAATCTCGCATCTAATGTTGTTTATGGATACTAACTAAAGTAAATCTGTGTCTTGCTTTTGCTTCCTTAACCCAACTTTCCTTTTCTATTCTGCAAAAATTTCTGAGTCTAGTAAAGGATATTGCTTTCAGAGAGTTATACTCCAGGCATTAGATAAAGCGATTCATGAAGGTAATGAGATAATTATGTTACTACCTTCAGGAATCACATAATTCCTTGTTATATTCTGTTAAACCCGTGATGGTGAACCTATGGCACGTGTGCCAGAGGTGGCACGCAGAGCCCTCTCTGTGGGCACGTGAGCCATTGCCCCAGCTCAGCTCCACCACGCATGCGCACATATGCCTCCTGCTGACCAGCTGGTCTTTGGGTCTCTGCTGTGCATGTGTGGGGGTGGCACGCACGCATGGGGGCAGGGCGCATGTACTGGGGACGTGCACGCATGTGCAGATGTGTGGCACAGGTGTGGGATGCATGCACATGCAAGGGGGATGTACACACATAGTGGGGGACACACACACATACAGGGGACACGCACATATGTGGGAGGCAGAGTGCATACGTGGGGGCAGGGCGCATGTACGGGGCATGTGCATGTATTGCATTTTGGGAATGTGCGCATACGCGCTTTGGGCACTCAGTGCCGAGAAGGTTAGCCATCACTGTGTCAAACTAAAGTTCCCTCTCAGCTCCCAAGATCTCTCTACTTTGATTTGAATGCAAACCTGTCAGTGAATGCAGGAATCCAGGGGTCCCCAATCTCCAGTCCATGGACCTATAGCAATCCGTGGCATGCCAGAAACCAGGCCATGCAAACAAATGAAGCCCATTCCTGGGATGCAGGCAACACACAAAACCATGCCCCCTCCAGTCTGTGAAGAACCTCTTTCCATGGAACCATTTCCTGGTGCCCAAAAGGTTGGGGGGGGCCACTGCGGTAATCCCTTTTCCACTTTTAAAATGCTGTTGTACATAAGTAGCTGGAAGATGTTACCTTTTGTTTTTCAGTAGTTTTGTATTGCCTTCCTTTGCAATGGGCAGGAATCCAGAGAAAAGATGGTCATTAGAGCTTTCTGCAGCCTCAGGTGGAATAGAATAGGTTCCAGTGCTTCTACTCTACCACAGATAAATGATAACATGTTCTGAACTACATAACATTTCCAGATTTCTTAGCTTAGCCATATTCAATGCCCAATGATCAAGGTACTTTACTTCATCATGTGCAGAAGCTGTAAACATGGGATCCCTCATCTCCAAAGTTTTGCTTGAAGAGGGGCTTAGTTTGAGTTTTCAGTGAGGTAAAGTGAGCTTTCTGCACCATCCTAGAGACCAATTCTTTAATTAGAGTTTTACAATTTGAAGATTTACTGGTGGTTTTAATCTTACTGAATTATCTTCCTTTCCCTTCCTCAGAGACCATTTTTGTCAAAAGAGTCTGGGAGATATTCCTGAGATGTCCTCTTAGCTTATTTTCACACTTTCTCTAGTTTCTTCAAAGGGTATTGCTATCAAAACAGTGGTAAAATGTATATGATCTAAATTGAATTAATTAGTGGAAAAAGCAGGTGAGTAATCAACGAAAATCTTTAGTTGGGTGACATAGTCCTTACAATGTTCCGGATTGTTGCCATCCTGACAGGTAATAAAATTTATTTAATTATTCTGTTCTTGTTTTATATGCCTAAAAAGGAAACAAGGTAAAACAAAACAGATCAAATTTTATCTGAGGGGA
>JANHJO010005514.1:5354-17708 GCA_032468235.1 Pseudoxyrhopus heterurus | reverse complement strand
GTTGATCTGCCTAACACTCGGCAATTTTTACAAAATGTATGAAAGATGTAACTTCAGTTTCTAGCGCAAGACGTTTTTGTAAGTAGAGGCTATTAACTCAGGAAATTCAGATTGCCCAGGAGCTATTGATACAGTTTTACAGAGGAATTATTGAGTCTGTTATTTGTACATTTATAACTATCTGGCTTGGTGCAGCAACCAAACAAGACAGGTACAGACTCCCAACGTATAGTTAAGACTGCAGAAAGAATAACAGCTACCAGCCTGCCTTCCATAGAAGACCTGTATATTTTGCAGGTCAGAAGGAGGGCTGAGAAGATATCTACAGACTCCTCACATCCTGGACGTAAACTGTTTCAACTTCTCCTCTCGGGATGGCGCTATACGGCATTGCAAGCCATAACAACTAGACACAGGGACAGTTTTTTCCTTCGTGCCATCACTCTGCTGAATACCTGATTCTCACAGCCCTGCCTAATGTCTATGTGCATTTACGCATGTAGTATTGTTGTAGTATTATTACTTATCCTTCTTATTATCTTCTTTCCTCCCCTCTCTTATTGGTATGATTATTATTATTTTTATTCTGTTGCTTGGCACGTACACTGAGAGCTTCTGCAGAGGAGACAAATTCCTTGTGTGTCTAATCACACTTGGCCAAATAGAGTATTCAACCAGCTTCTAAGGTATTTTGGATGTTGACATTTCTAGTTTCCTAGTAGTGACTAGTAGGGTCTTCCTTTTTTTCCTGTTTTTTGCAGCATTTTCAGCAACATAGATCTTGCAGGCAGTGTTCCAAAGACTAGGACTATATGAGCATTTATCCCATTGTACAAGAATACAAAAAAAAATCCTGTGAAATATTGGTCTACAACTATAACCAGTAATCTCTCAAATTGCTTGAAAATGAAATCATTCTTGCAAAGGAACACTTTTTCTGATAAGAATGAGAAGAGCTTATAGATCAGTCATGCTTCAAGTTAATAAATTAGCCATAACCAAAGTAAAGATCTTCGGAGGAGGGAGGCTGGAAAACCTTCTAACAGATGGCAAATTCATAGGAACCAATTCAAACAGGAGAGTCAAATAAATATCTAGGGTTTGTAGTCCAAGCTAACGGTAGGAAGTATACCAAATACTAACTAACTAAATACTCTGTTGACTATGCCAGAGAAAGCATAGTTTTTTTTTTTGAAAATATACTTAGTGGTTTTTTATGTTCTAAGTCTCCTAAAAATATTTGAGAGCATGTTGCTCTTCTAATTACTTTACTGAATGCAATTGTATTAGGAACATAGACAGCTTAATTGGTGCTGTTGTTCAGTTTTTATGATCTATATTGGTGTCTCCAAATAGCCCACTAATAGGGCACAACAACTGAACTAGCTTTTGTCGCCATCGAGATCAGGATAATAACCATATTATTTATGGTTAGAATGTAAATACACGTTAGCTGGCTTAGCATCATTCCTGAAGGAAGGTAAATTCAAATCACTTCAGTAAAGGACACCAGAATAAAAGCTCAATTTCCTGCCTTCCCCCATTTCTTGACCGAGTTTATTTTTTGCACAGGACTTCGACATTCATAGAAGTTCAATAAAACAACGGATCACAAATCTGGTTAAACATTCAAAGGCAGATTTCTAACTACCTACCCATAGGAAACATTTCTTTTTGCCAGCTACCTTAAATTAAACTGTACGGTTTAATACTGTGAAAGCTCTACCAAACATTTATTTTGTACTGAATAAATACCACAATCAAAAATCAAATATTTTACAAGAATTTCTACCCATAGGAGGGGGTTGAGGGGGAGAAGGGCATTGGAAACGATGTTACAATATTTTATGCTGCTCATTTTGCAGATGAGCCTGTAAAATGTTGATTACATTTAAAAAAAAAACTATTCCACGCAAGGATTTATTTTCTGTTCCATTAAAAAGTGAACATATTTAGCCAAAATAAAATTTTTGCTCTGATAAGCACAATCCCCGAATGGATTGATTATGTGATGTCTTTTAACTTTCTGATTCCAATGAGCTTTAATCAGGACATGGATGATGCCTAGTTAATAGAGAATCCCAATAGTCAAATTTCAAAAATTAATTGTAGAATACAGTCATTAATCTTGTGGGGGAAAACATGATACTGAAAATTGCCATTTTACTAGTTTCAAACTTTTTCATTTCACTGAACAATACTTGAAACAGGATTGTTGAAGTAATTGGTAGAGTTTCAAGGGCATCTGTATTATTCCATTTATTCATAATGGATAAATATCCAAAGAAATAATCACATTGCTTTCTCTTCCTTCTAGTTTCCCAAACCTATTTTTGTCCTTTTTCAAAACTTTTTACTGGCAGAAAGTGACATTTGGGTTACTTACATAATTATATATAGCTTTTCTCCCGGCTAGGTGCAATTAATTCTTGGAAAATAGTAAAGCGAAGATGATAATCCAAGAAGTTAATGGTCTATAGAAAGTTTGTTACTGCATTGCTTTAATACTCAGTTTAAAATAGCCTGAAGGTAGCTAAATGTGGGTCACATTTTTATATACATTCATTTTACATAAAATCATATTGATAGAAAGTCAAACAAGTGTTCTTTAATGTCACAATTACTTTTGTTGCAACTGGAAGTGATCACAATTGAAATTAATAGCAACCCAATTTAGCTAATTCTGGTTTTGTAAGCAGGTATCATGTTAAAATTAATTTTTGAATGGCATTCTAAATGTAATAAAGCATGGATATTTAGGAGAACTGCCTTAAAATTACACACAAGATCAAACTACCTAACATAATCATCCTTGGAATACAAAAATATTTTTGATAATCTAATTTTTAGCAGTCTGACAACTCCAATTACAAAAGCCATGTTCTAAAAAAAATGAGGCCATGTTTGAGAAAATTTGAAATGAGGAGGTGAAGCCTGTAGTTATAATAAATCAAAAGATGAGAATCTGCAACTTATTTATAATACTCATGACAGTTCATTTAAGTAATATGAGAAAAAAAGTAATGTACTGTAGCTGTTTCCAGCATGACATTTTTGGCAACCCCAATCTGTGTCCTTTTTTAAAGACCTTCTGCACAAAATGATAAATTGAAGGCTGAATCTTATCATTTATTAATTTTTTTAAATAGATACAGTATTTTGACATTTATGTTTCGCACAGAACATGATTTGTAATTGATTTGAGATTCGGTATTTTGTAAAAAAAACTATAATAAGATTAATGACATTCAATAGGATGAGAAACCAAATTATTGAATATATTGATTTAAACAAAGAATTGTGAATATAATTGATAGAATACACATTTTCAGGAAAACAAGCAATGTCCTGAATACATTTATTTAAAATTATATGTTTAGAACTGCAATTTTATGTCTTGCCGACTGTGGCAAATCATAGTCAAATTAGGGAAGAGTCGTTGTTGTTTTTTTGTTCTATTCTAGAAAAAGGTCTCAATTCTTCTTTGTGGAAATGTGTTGTAAATTAACAATTGTCAACCATGAGTGCTTTTACAGAATTGTTTCATCTTTTCTGAGAAGTCCTTCAGCAAGAGAACAAAATGGACTGAAAAGATAAACTATGCCGTTACCCAATTATTCCACTCAGAAGTGCTACAACAAATTAGATGTAAAATGATGAGCAATGAGACCGGTGGGATTTACAAATTACTAGACCCTGAAAACTGTACTGTCAAATTACACAAAGTTCTAATCAAGCAAGGTAACAAAGGTGTGTACTCCAAGAAACAGTGCATAAAACCATGGTTTGATGAGTACATATAGGCAAACATAGATCTTCCCTATAATTATAGTCCATATAGAAATAAAACTGGCTTCATAAACCCTCAGATTCTGCTGCAAATCCTCCCTGCATATCAACATTCAATCATAGATTTTTTTAAAAAAAAGAAATCAACTAGAAAAAGTTAGTGTCAACTTACTGAAGTAGTAAGCTTAAAAGGTTCACACACATTCTGGCATAATGTATCACAAAAATCTTAGCACAGGGCTAAGGCAATTAACTGAGCATTTGAAGTCTAAGAAAGACCCTGGTAGTGACTTTATTCCAAATGACATTTAAAAAAATAACATTGGCCCCAATTCTCACAGCACTTTTCACATTTATTGACAACACTACCGACATCCCAGAAGATGGGACAAAACCATCGTAATTCCCAATCTATATAAAAAACAGAAAACAAAAAACCTGACAACTATTCAATAATCAGCGTTTTGCATGTAATCAGTAAGCTCTATGCTAAAGAGCTATTGAGAAGTTGTAGACTGGATTGAAGAAAACGACATCCTAGCTAAAAACAGACTGGATTTAGGCCAGGATGATCTACTATAAACCAAGCAATAATATTTCAACACCCAGTGGAGAAATACTCCTGTGGATCTAAAGACTCTCTTTATGTAGCTTTATGGAGGCAAAAAGATGTTAGCTTAGCAACAAGGCAACATACAGTAAGTCCTGGATACTGTCTTTTACCATCAAGCCATCTGTTGATTGCCAGTCCCTAAAAAACAGACACTGCAGACCCTTTCCTAGATTCACTTCTTTCACCAGTCATTGATGTTGTTAGAAGAAATATCCAGGTCCAGTTCCAAGCCGAGAGAAAGGCGCTGGAGACAAAATGGAGGCTGATTGGAAAGAGGGTCCATTTATTGATGAAGCAATAAACTCTTGGGAGAGGGCGGTATATAAATTCATTTAAATAAATAAATAAATAAAGCATGTGTGATTCTGGGCAGCTGACCACATGGAATTGAGAGAGAGGGAAAGAGGTATTTATACTTTGTCTTGGGCTTTGCACTTGAACTTCCTGTTCCTGTGCAAGAACATGCATTCTATTGGCTGTTGTCAGATTCCCATGGTGCCATGTACAAATCCTAGGAGTTTTGTCTGAGCTAAGCTTGGTTGAGGTTTGGCTGATGCAGTGAAGTGGTTTGTTGGGCAATTCCTATTGTGGCTGAGGGCTAACCCTATCTTTGTTCAGACCTTGCTGCAGGGAGTAATGGATTGCCAAATCTGCATTTCTAAAAGCTGGCCTCAGTTTAGTATCTGAATGGGCAGGAAGCTGGGGTTCTGAGTTTCTGTCTCCCTTTAGGGGAAATATTTTAATTTGCCTTTTTTAAATATTTCTCAAATTTTTTTAATCTTCTAGGAAAGGGGTAGGTACTTTCTACAATGTAAATACAAAAAAAAATCCTTCCCATAAAGACTTTGCCCCTGTTAATCTCACAACATAGAATAGTATTTCTGAACCTAGCCAACTTTAAGATGTGTGGACTTCAACTTCCCAGCATTATGGGATATATTTTATATCCCTTGTATAACAATAATTATAATATTGTGATGTATTTCCTTTGGGATGATTTTTTATCTGATAGAGATTCAGTGTGTTGAAACAACTAGTGTTGTCTATAATTCTGAGTTTAATTTTTGTAATTTTAATATTATCTCCAGATGCCCTGTTATGAGGAATGGATGGATAAAAAGATGCTCCAGCTTACTTATTTATTAAACTTATTGTAAATGGACAGCCATGTCAACACACTTCTGCTTGGCTCGCAACAATAAATCCCGAAATACTAAAAATAATACTTTATGCAAACAAACACACGTGTAAAAAAAATCCTTTATGGAAGAGAAAAAAATGGGTTATTTCTCCCTCCTAGCAACAGAAGCATGTTCCAGTTAATAACTCTCATCTAGTAATAGAAAAAAAATGGAAGTAATGTATAGCTTTAAATGAATTTGTTTTCAAATAATATAAAAGATAAATCATGCATGTGTTGTTCTGTAAATTCATAATATATAAGATTCAAATTCACAAGAGGCTGAATGCCTCCAATTTGTGTTAGGAACAGCACTTAAACTTATATACCACTTCATAGTGCTTTACAGCACTCAGCATATTGCCCCCAAAAATCTGAATCCTCATTTTACTGATCTCGTAAGGATGGATTGAACAGGTCAGGATTGAACTCCAGACTTTGGGCAGCGTCAGCCTACAATACTGCATTCTAACCACTGCACCAGGAATGCTGAAAGCTGGCACCTGACTTGCAATCACCAATCCATCAGATCATATACTGTGTAGTCTTTGGTACTCCATGAGCTTGGTTGTTTTCTTGCAGACATTTCATGATTATCAATGATGTTACCTGGTCAGCTAAGGAAATCTCTTCAAGAAAACAACCAAGCTCAGAGAACATCCAGGACCCTACAGTTCAACCCTAAGCTACAAATGGAGATCATATACTCCTCGAGATCCAACCCCACCCTATCCTAACACCTGGGGAAAAGCCACCATCTGCAGATTTCTGGGAAACTAAAACAGTCTGCGGGATTCTGTATGAAGGATCCTCCACAGGGCAAGGGTTGAACTGGAAAATACAGATTTCCTAGCTCCCACTGGATGGCAATATTTAAGGGACAGCACCTGGACATGTCCACTGTGTCTATCCGTAAGTGACATACCTGTCTTTTCTGGGTTGATTTATTTTGAAACAAATAACATTTTCCTTTTTAAAGGGATACCACAACACTCCTATTCACTTGCAACCTCTATTTTAAAATATGGTTTTACAGAAATTATATATATATATATATATCTGAATATTGAAAAAAGCACACATTGGACTGTTATATGTTGGGAGATGGGGTGGGCAAGCTATTTTTAGTACAAGCACCTGAAAAATGTGTAATTAAATACAAAATATTAAAAAATATCTCTAAAATCTTTCTAAGTGGCAAACAATTTTAACATACAACAATGTATGGTCATTGCAGAAAGCTACTGCAGCTTTAGAATAGTTCTTTTGGCTTATAAGTAAAATTTTCTCATGTACAGTAGAAATCTCAGCGATATAATATGTTCTAATTGAATATAAAAAATATCTGCATAAATTCAGGAAACCAGAAGTGTTTTATTTCATAACCAATCCTGTGTTCTACTCCATTCATATGCACACGCAAACTCACACAGCAATATGTTGGAATAAAGCATTTTTTCACAAAAGATTTTTATGCAGTGTAGATTAATGAACTGTTGTTTCAATGTTTTGAGGATTAGTTCTACTGCTGTCTAAATGGAGATAATTACGTTCAAAATTTCACTTTAATCTAATGGAGAGGCAGTTCTCTACACTCATTTACAAGGAACAGAGACCAATTAGATCATGATATTGGTAAACTTCAATAGGATTGGAAATTTGTTTTATGCAAAAAAGCAGGCATAAAAACACCTTTATTTTACAAAACAGAAAAATGGATTATTTCTTCCTCCCAGCAATAGAGGAATGCTCCAGTTAATTCTCATATAGCAGTAGGATTGAAAAGGGAAATAATGCATAGCTTTAAATCATTTTTTTTCTCAAGTAACATAAAAGATAAACCATACCTGTGTGGTTCTGTAAATTTTTAGTTTATAAGATTCAAATTAGCAGGAGACCGAATGCCTTCAATCTGTGCTAGGTATGTTGCAAGACAATTTAGCCACTGTTTCAAACTGGGTTTTGGAATCCGGGACTATTTTATCAGGAGATAAGCTTTACAGCAACAAATGAATCACTCTGGATTCCTCAGTCAACAAGTTGTTACTGAAAAGAATAATTCTAAGACTGGATACAATAGCCTGAACTCAGAGAGTGCTCAGAAGGTATCAGGAAGAATGGTCTTGCAGACCAATTGAAATATTTGAAATAGCAATACAACAAGAAGGAGAAATTATGCAAATTATGCAAGCAAGAAGTTATCTAAGATAGTCAGAAAAGAAGTGATGAAATAAGATAATATTTGTCCACAACGCTGCAACTTTATGGGTCTGGACAAATACTGTACACAAGTGATTCTCAACTTTTTCTTCAGCATGGACCCCCTTTAAATACCATTTGTGTTCATAGACCATGGCCACTGACCCCCAAGACTTAATTCAAGATTTGAATCGTAACATTTCTTCAAGCTTTCACGGATCCCCTGTGATGACATCATGATCCCCAAGGGTCCACGGACTACAGGTTGTGAATCACTGCTGTGGAGGACTAAGTAGTTGCCTTGGAATATATGAATAACAGTTGCAGAAATTGGGTATGTCTAGTTTAATGAAAAGAAGGACTAGGGGTGACATGATAGCAGTGTTCCAATATCCAAGGGGCAGCTACAAAGAACAAGGGGTCAACCTATTCTCAAAAACACCAAAAAGCAGGACAAGAAGCAATGAATAGAAACTAGTTAAGGAGAGAACCAACTTAGAACTAAAGAGAAATTTCCTGACAGTTAAAACAATTAATCATTGGAACAACTTACCTCCAGAAATTGTGGGTGCTCTAACATTGGACGTTTTCAAGAAGAGATTGGACAACCATTTGTCTGAAATGGTATAGAGTTTCCTGCTTAAGGAAGTTGGACTCAAAGACTTCCAAAGTTCCTTCCAACTCTGTCATTCTGTTAAGACTAACTGACAAAGAAGAGAAACCAGATATCTAGGACAATGTGGGGAAATTCAGGCTAGTTTGACTCAGAGAAATCTGCAAACATTTGTAGATTGTCACAATTACTAGCAGATTTAACAGTTCAGAGAGGTGGTACATTAAGTTAGGAAATAATTGTAAGTAATGACATAAATTATAAGGAAATACATTCATACTTTGAGTCACAGATCATCCCAGCCAGTTGGAAACTATTCTAGATGAAAATATAAATGAGATAATAATCATATAGAATTTATCTCTTTTCAACACTAATTATGACCCTGAGTACGATATTGTGAATAAAGTGAAAACTTATGAAGAATATCCGCTCTTTTGCAAGCAGAAGCAAAGGCGTCCAAACAAGTTTCCTTCTATTAGAAGATAGCATAATAATTGTGATAGGATTGTATAGGAACTCCTAAATGTTAAATTCTTGAAACTGGAGAATAAAATTCCAGATTCATGAGCTGTCATGAGTGGCCACCTACTTTATAACATTTGCTTTGCCAAAAATCTACCTTGTTCCCCTTGAAACAAATCAGGAGACTGATTAACACCATTAACAAATTTCATTAAAATGCAAACGCTCACTGCATCCAGCCCTTATACAACTTTCTTTTTGCCATCATTGTCTAACATGGTTCTTCTCCTCCTTCTTTACCTTGAGAAAACATTTACACACAAACTTTGTAAGCCAAGCCTCTGCTCTTGAGCTAACATGTGTCCTTTATTGTAAATTGTATTGTAAAGAATGTGTTTACAATTATATTTTTAGTGTGTTCATGATAATATTTTGTCTGGCTGTCTACATACCTACTTTCTACCTACCTACTTAACTATCTAATTTTCCTAACTTGCTATTAATGAATCACAAAGAACAAAGCTGTTATCCTAAATACTTAAAGGAAGAGCTAGATTCTTGTTTTTTTTTCTTTCACTTTATTCGAGAAATAACAAACAGCTGGATACAAAAAGCAACTAAAATTAAATTAAAAATTACCATAGGGTGCTACACTGAAATTCACCTGTGCAGAGGATAGTAATAATCTAATTATTTTTCTAGCCAGGGTTCTGCATGCTTAGCTGATTTTTTTCTGCTATACATTTACAGGTGTGCAAATATAAGTAATATAATGTATTAAAGTAACAAAACATAGGTAGAAAATTGACACCTCAAAATTCCGTGTTAAAAGCTGACATCTCAGAATTCACTTTTCCTGGTTTGTTTGTTTTTATGGTGTAGAATTGTGTACAAATTTTTGTATACCTAAATACTTAGTCCTTGTTGTACTTAACATACTGACAACTATTAAAACCACACAAAGTTTTTCAAAATGGGAAACAAGAGAAAGGGCTTCTAGTACACTTTTTAAGAAAAAAAGAGTTTAGTAAACATTTATTATTGGCAGAACAGTTGAAATGAGATGATATTCAACTAGAATATTTGATGAGAAGCTAAACATCTAAAGGTCTTAAAAAAGGACCTTTGGGATAACAATGACCTGGATGACTGAGAATTTCCATAGACATTTATGTAATCCTTGCTTTGCCTTTAAGACTATTTTACAATGTATTTGTTTTGTGTTTAATACTTTGAATCAAATTTTATTCTATAATAGCACAGGTTATTAATAGGCATAAGATATTTTTAAAACTTACCAAGTCACTCTGAAATTGTACTGCTGATACTCCATTTGAGAAAAGGGCCATTGTTGAATCAGCTACATTTACTCAATGGAATTTTCTTCCAAGTAGGTATTAAGAGATTACACTTTAAACCCCCTTTTAACAAATCTCTTTAGCCTGGGTGAAAAAAAGAAAACCTATAAAGAACCTCAGAAGTAAATTGAATAATCGGAAGAGTGAAATCTGTTATACATGAATGTCAGCTGGGAGTCATGCGTCACATCATTGCCGTTTCCTGCAAATGGTTTTAAGTACTGTAAAATTTAGTGTAGAGTTCGGTAGAAGAGATGATGCATGGAACAAATTAAGATCATAGACCTCTCAATATTAAGTGCTTTCTTTTCCTATTGAAAGCTATGGGGACATGATGTTTTACAACACTGGATAGTGTGAGGGGTCATTGGTGCTCTCTGAGCTTGGTTGTTTTCCTGCAGATGTTTCATTATCCAAATTTGGTGTTGTGTTGATGCACCAAGGACCCCTCATTTCAACCCTGAGCCACCCATATTATCCTTTATCAGTACTGGATAGTGTTTTAGGCTCTGATGCCACTTCAAACAATGGTAGTTTCTCTATGCGTTTAATGACATTCTTATTGACCTATAACCCTGCAGTTATGATCTTTACATATAAGACAAAGTTAATATGGGAGAAATAATTTCTGAAAACCGTGTTTATGTTCTGTATGATAGAGTTTTTTTTTCAGGCATCACATGAATTCTTCCCTCCCCCCCAAATTAAATGGCATTATTAAGTTCCACAAGGGAACCTCACTCCTATAATTAATATAATATAATTATAGTCATTATCCATATTTATTTTATTTTCAGACTCAGCCAGAAAGGATAACATGCTGGGATATATAGCAGAAGAATACTTAGGTGCTGTCCATAAAAGCAGATCTGTTGAGTTTCATCATTATGGCTTTGAATAATTGTGTATATTTATATAAAATGTTAATATATTATATAATATACAATTTTCTAGGACATTTTTAACAATAAAAAGATTTATCAAAAGGCACATTAAAAACCCATTTGAAAGCAAGCACTTCCTTTGACACATTAACACCGAGTAAATATATTAGTCTAAACTTACTTGAGTCAAGCATGCTGAAGTAATTATTTACATTTAACATAGACTTCTGGGATAGAAAATTCTATCTAAGTTGTGTTCCCATCCTTTCCATCCCTTTTGAAAAGCAATTGTAGGACAAGTAGATTGCCAAAGACCATAAAGTTTATTTGTTTCTGCTGTCAGGATTCAATGTTTGTAACTCTCTTGAGTAATGAAAAAGCTATCCATGCAGACGTCCCTAACGATAAAATGTATTATCTTGTTAGGAGCAACATCACTCTTAGGAACTGGTGTTGCCATGTAGAAATCTGCAGATCCAGATGCTGAGGCTATCATTTTATAACTATGACACTGACCACAAATCATTTCTATTTTGAGCTTATTTACTTAACAACTATCTTTTTAAGGGATCTAAGAGGCATTGTTGGGTTCTTTAAAATGACTTCACACACAAGAGACAAAGATAATCAGCGGATAATAAATTTACTTGTGATAAGGCCAAAGTGTTGAGTATGACAAAATACTTATGTGTTGAAAGTCTGTAGAGATTCTCAGTCATCCAGGTCCTGGTTGTCCCAAAGCTGCTTTTTCAGGAGGCCACTGGACTTTCTTGTTTTTTCCTTTTGAAGATGTTTAGCTTCCAATCCAAGAAGTTTCTTCAGCTCTGACAGGAAAAATTGCAGACTACAGGAACCACGAGCACTACTTAGGTGACCCTGAGGACACAGATAAACCTCCAAGTGCTTCAATGGCCCTCTAAAAGGATGCAAATTACCAGCTGTCTGTAAGGAATATAAATCCTTCCATTCCCCACTATCCTGTCAGAGTTGAAAAAGCTTCTTGGATGAGAAGCGAAACATCTTCAAAAGAAAAAACCAGTTGCCTCCTGAAAAAGCACCTTTGGGACTGCTTATGAGTTGTTTATAAAGAATTCTAATACCACATTTCTTCAAAAAATAATCAGACAGACAAACAAGGTAACGTAAAGATAATGTAAAAGCCTTTAATTTAATTTAAATTTAATTTAATTTAATTTAATTTAATTTAATTTAATTTAATTTAATTTAATTTAATTTAATTTAATTTAATTTAA
>JANHJO010005513.1:18921-54908 GCA_032468235.1 Pseudoxyrhopus heterurus | reverse complement strand
AGTTGGCAACTTTAAGACTTGTGGACATCGACTCCCAGAATTCCTATGCTGACTGGGGAATTCTGGGAGTTGAAGTCCACAAGTCTGAAAGTTGCCAAGATCGGAGACCCCTGTATTAATGAACCGACTTCTTGCAAATGTTGATGGAGGAGATGACCAGGCTGAGCCTGAGGGAGAGGTCAAACACATCATCAGTCTCGAGCCCCTTCGTGCCCATGAGAGATCTAAGTCCAGTCCACCATGAATTCCACTGATTCTTCTCTACCCCCAATTTGCTTTGACCGTTACTAGTTCAGAGTCTTGTAGAGAGCTTAAGCTTGCAATAAATCTTTTTTTTTAATAGTCATTTTGAGCTGCCTGGATTTCTGATTTCCCGCTCTTGACAGTTATTTTGCAATGGAGGGCTGACTCATGAAATGATGAAATCGAGAAGATGTATCCAAGCCCTGCTCTCGGCATCCCCTTGTGCCCGGCTGACATTAAAGAGCAAAGTGTTGATTAATGTGACGGGCAGGAGGCAGTTCCAACCTTATCTGGAACTGAAACCCTGCTGGGAGAGAACAGGAGATACTGAGAGCTTTGCAAGCACATTTTATTCTAGAATGCAGCATGCTTTCTAAATGTCTTGGAAATCTTTCTGCTGGGTCCACAAACATCTCTAATAAGGAGGTAGAGAAATTAGGGAGCAGCAGAATTTCTACGAGCTTTTCCTCCTCCCTAATTTAGCTAGTGCCTGTAGGAGAAGATGATTCTAGAAATGAAACAGAAGATTTACATCCGATTCATGAGGAAAAAGCAAACTATTACCCAATTTAATTTTGTATTCTAAAACAATTTGTTTTATGCTGTAAGGAAATTAACACCCTCATCCTTATTCGTTGTATTGTTTTGTTGCAGTTCAAGAATCTCCTTCAGATGTTTCACGCCTTAGCATTTTCAAGCCTGTATAGTCAATAGTCAATAGACATTTTCAAGCCTGTATAGTCAATAGCCTTGATAAACTTGCTATTACTGATATCCCTCGACTTACAACTATGATTGGAGCCCAACATTTCTGTCATTAAGTGAGACACTTGTTAAGTGCATTTTGCCCCATTTTACAACCTGTCTTGTCACAGTTCTTAAGTGAATCACCGCAGTTGATAAATTAGTAACATGGCTATTAAGCGAAACCGGCATCCCCTTTGCTTGTCAAAGTCAAAAGGTTGCAAAAGTATGAGTCAGCTGTCCTGAATTTTGATCACATGATCGTGAAAGGTCGTAAGTGTGTCATAAGTCACTTTTTTCAGTCCCGTTGTAACTTTGAACGGTCACTAAATGAACTGTTGTAAATCAAGGATTACCTGTATTGAAATGAGAGCCAGTTTGGCTCAGCGATTAAGACACCAGGGTAGAAACCAGGAGATTGGGATTTCTAGTCCCACCTTAGGCGCAAAGCCAGTACTTTTGGGTCAATCATTCTCTTTCTGCCCCAGGAAGCAGGCAAGGGCAAACCACTTCCCAAAAAACCTTGACAAGAAAATTGCAGGGATAGAAAAGAAATGGTGGCAAAGCTAGACTGGCAGACTTATGCCCAAAAAGTATCTTTTAACTTTGGTGATCCTATCACCAAAGAAGTCTAAAGAAGTGAATCAGAAGGATGTGTCTCTGCCATTGATTTACATATTTACAATTGAAAGAAAGATTTAAATCAGACAAAAATTGTTATGGGATTCATTTTGTGAAAAATGAATTGGAAATCCTACTGTGCAGTAGTGATGAACATATTATTGTCAAGGTCTGTAAACTTATTGAATTTGAATTTGGAGAATGAATATCTAAAGCACTGCATGATTCAGTGGGCAAAGGAACTTTGGATTTAATGTAATGCTTGAACAATGGGACGAAAGGTTTAAATGTTACACTAAATTATAATTTAAAAGAAAAAAATTATATGATGTATCGTTGGTATTTAACACCAGACAAGTTCTCAAGAATGTATAAAGATATTTGAAATGAATGTTGAAAATGCAAAAATAAAAAAGGGGTCTTTTATCACTTACGGTGGACTTGTGACAAAGCAAAGAAATATTGGAGTAGGATTCACATATTAATACAGAAGATTCTCAGAGTGAATATAAGGATAAAACCAGAAACGTTTCTTTTGGGTTTAATGAAAAAAGACTTGGAAAAAAGTTTGGAACTTTGATGCTATATATGTTGATGGCAGCAAGGTTACTTTATGCACAAAAATGGAAAGACACATTGATCCCCATAATGGAAGAATGGCTGCAAAAGTTGATGAAGTTAGCAGAGACGACTAAACTGACTGCTTTGATTAAGGACAAAAACACCACTACTTAGTTTCCACTTGGAAACTGCTTCTGGGCTTGGTGTTCAAGGTGGAAAAAAATGAAACTGATTTGGGGGTTTTACAAATTAGACAGATTTGTTGTTATAGAAATTGCTAGTTCATACTATTATCTAAAAGTAAAAAGTTAAGGTTTCATGTTATTATCTTATTCTACTGCATCAAAGGGAGTCGGAAATCAATGCCTTTACTTTCTTTTTCCTCTTTTTCCTACATTTTTTCCTTGACTTTTCCCTCCACTATCTTTCCTATTATTTTCTTTTGCATTTTTGTATCTTATATTATTATTAATAATAAAATTAAATAAAAAAAACTAAATAAGAAAACTGCAGGGATTTGCCCTGGGAATCTCCCGGAGAAGACACAGACACGCTCTGTTGAAGTGATCCAGTTGATCATAATGATCTGCTATTATTCACTTCAGAGAAAATCCTGTGAATGCATGGAAGGAAATAAAGAAGAAAATGTACAAAACATCTCAAAAGCATTTTTTTAAAAAATGTCCAAAAATATTTTTAATATATGTCATAAGCCCTAGGTGCCTTTTTCCTGTTTAAATCCTATGAAACAGATAAAACTGTCTGATCAGTTCAAATGTGGACTGTAAAACGGGGAAGCTCAGAAACCTAGCTTCTGTTCTCCTGCGGCTGTCCCCAAATTCTTTTTTCCCAACTACGATTACGCCTAATATCCAAGTTCAGCTGAGTAAAAACTTTGAAAAAGAAAGGGGAACAGCCGGTAAACAGCAGACAATTGGGTGGATTATTGTACTTTTTCCCATTTTGCTATTAAGAAAAAGGGGGAATTTATAGCCTCTCTTTTCCTTGCCAATTTGCAAGTCGTGCTCTAGTTCAGAACCCAGAGAGTTGTCCCTGCCATATCATATTAGTTTCTCAGAGCAGAAATCAATGTGTCTTCCGGAGCGGATTATGATTTTTCTTAGAGAATTGGACAAGGAAGAAGGGAAATCTGTTACCTACTGAACCAGGAACATTACAGTTCCATTCATACATTCACTGTCTCACCATCTACATGTTTAATGCTGAATTGTTGCCTTGGCCCCCATCATACATTGCACAATTAGCTTACGTTTCTCCTATTTCTGAAGCCCTTCCCTTCTGATTGCCCAGAGGGAAACATTGCTCTTATGGCAGAAGTCCACAAGGATGTCCACCAGTATCAACATGGCAACCGGAATGGTGTGACACAGATAAAAACCAGGCAGAGCTTTGATTGTTGTGATCACCATCTTGACTTTTCAGGCTGTTCCCTGTGGACAACCCTTCGATAGCTGGTGGCAGGTTCTTGCTTTTGTGTTGCTTCCCCACTGCGATTAGAAGATTTGTCGATGACCATTTCCTTTGGATGGGATGCTTGGTGCTCTCTGAGCTTGGCTGTTTTCTTGCAGATGTTTCATTACCAACCTAGGTAACATTATCAGTGCTTCCCCCGCCTTTTTTTTTGTCTCTTCAGAATACAGCATTTCTGCAGCTGCCATTGGCATCTTCAGTGTGGGCTTTTCCATCATCGGAACCATTTGTGTCCTCTTATCCTTCCGGAAGAAGATGGATTACCTCTTGAGGCCAGCTGCCATGTTCTATACATTTGCAGGTGGGAAGGTAGAAATAGGGATATCAACTTTACTGCATGGGTCACATTTAGGTAGGATAGCAATAGCAATAGCACTTAGACTTTAGCAATAGGATAGCAATAGCAATAGCACTTAGGCTTTACAGTGCTACAGAGTCAGCCTATTGCCCTAACAATCTGGGTCCTCATTTTACCGACCTCGGAAGGATGGAAGGCTGAGTCAACCTTCAGCCTGGTGAGATTCGAACTGCCATATTGCAGGCAGCCGGCAGTCAGCAGAAGTAGCTTGCAGTACTGCACTCTAACCATTGCACCACAGTGGCTCATATGGGAAGAATGGGAAGAAGGGAGATTGTGGAAGACCAACATGACTGAAAGGAAGGTGGTGATGGGTGCAAAGAGCTTTGCCAGTCTAATCCAGAAGCCTAGAAATATCTAGTAGTTAACCTGGAATTCAGTTCAGCATAAAACTGAGAAGGAACAAGTCAGTGGCCTTGACTTCCATTCCCTGCTCACTGCTTTCTTTTCCCCTCTCCCCAGGCCTGTGTATCATTATATCAGTGGAAGTGATGAGGCAATCGGTCAAAAAGATGATCGCCAGTGATGACACAGACTGGATAGAATACTACTACTCCTGGTCCTTCGCCTGTGCCTGTGCCTCTTTTGTCTTGCTGTTCCTCTGTGGAGTGGCACTTCTGCTCATCTCCTTGCCTCGCATGCCACAGAACCCATGGGAGTCTTGCATGGACACCGAGCCAGAGCATTAAGTGTTGCCAGCTCACGTTGCCACTTCAGCCAGTATCATATCATATCCCTCCTGTTCCTCAATGGCCAGCTATATAGAGAGAGATATGACCTCCAGAAGTTGATGTGGGGATATCTTTGGATCATGCCTACTGAGAGAATCAGATAGGAGTTGAATGACAAAATCCGGAGATAAAAAGAATTGATGAAGATGTCCTCTTTTGACAAGATGTACAAAGACTTGGCTTGATCGCACTGCTAGATTGTTAACACAGCCTGGAAAAGTTAAATGTCACTGAATAGAAATACAGACTTAAGAAAGAGAGAAATTTTGTCTAAATAGGAGTTGTGGTCACTCTTTTAGGGACAAACAACCGGATGCCCACCTGATGTTTTGGGTTATAGCTCCATTAATCCTTCATAATTGGCCATATTAACAGAGGCCCATAGGATATGTAATCCAAAACATCTGGTGGACTCCTGCCCCATTTGATTAACCCTAGGAATGATAAAGGAAAAAAAACAACAACCCAAAATTCATATTTTGTCAGTGTAGAATTTTTTTCTCCATCTATAAATAATCTTCCCACCAATTTGGAGGCACTCATAATGTTATTAAGCACATTACAAAAATAGATTCTAAAAAAAGATGTTGGATAACATGAAGACAGAAGAATCTCCAAGGCATATGCTTAGAGTCAACAGTGATGATTTTTATTATACGTCTTATATGTCAGCTGGTAATTTGTTGAGCTGGTATGATTGGGGAATGACAGAGACAAGGAAATTGAATAATAATAATGATTTTGAAAACCAAATCGAATTATGCAGAGGGAAGCGGGCAAGGGATCTGCTCTAAGCATCCGCTAACATTTTTAACTACAGTCTTCCTGCATCTGCTACTGTTCAGATGTTTTTGACCACAATTCCCAGCCGATCCCACCAGCTGGCTTTGCTGAATTACAAATGGTGGCGAATTGGGGGACGCTATTTGATATCTTCAATGGTTCTAGAACAGCGGCAGTCACATTCCACAAACAGCCAACTTGAGTTTAGCAGAGGAAGGAAACAAAGGCTTTACAGCCAGAGGAAGACACAATACGCACATTTGAGTATTTCATAGCATTTGCAGCCCAGTTAACATTTGTAGCGGACGAGAAGCTATTAAACTGGTTGAGTCCAGGAGATAAGAAGGTTGACTCAGCCTTCCATCCTTCCGAGGTGGATAAAATGAGGACCCAGATTGTTGGGGGCGATATGCTAACTCTGTAAACCGCTTAGAGAGGGCTGTAAAGCAGTGGGAAGGTGTATATAAATCTAAGTGTTATTGCTATTGCTAAATGCTTCAGATCAGGTGACAGAAGAACACCTGCCCAAGAACCATCCCCTCAAAAACAAAAAAAAATCTAGAAGTCCACAAACCCAAAGAAGGCAAAGGCTAAATTATAGATACCTGTCTCAGAAAGCAAAGGCAGGGAAATAAGCTTTCTAGTCTCAAAGATAATATTGTGGTTGCTTTTGTAACAAGTTAGAACTGAATAATTTAACAGCCAGCCTGTGTAATATGGATTCAGTTTGTAATTTAAAAAAAAAATCACTAAACAAAGTATAATAAAGCAGATAGTGTCATTATAATATCCCGTCGCATTTTTAATATCGATGTATAGAGCGGTACATAAAAAGTGCCAATTGGACACAGTCTCTGAGGCAGGGATCTGACCAAAATGAAATAAAATGGAGCAATTACTTTCTGTGATTTGGAAACTATAGTTCTGTTGACGCAACCTAAAATTGCATTTGGCATTATTGCAGCTACATCACGCGGTTGGCTCGTATTCCCTTTGAAATCAATTATTATTTTGTGATCTTTTTCACAGACATCATTAACAACACAAGTATCCCCCATCCAATAGTTGTGTGTATGGTTTTTGGTTATTAAGCTAAGAATTGTTTTCCTTACGGTGAGTTGCTTCTACTAATAGTTTATTCCGTAAGTAGCGCCTTCTTTCTTTGAATTCATAAATCCCACCTTTTCTCATCACCTGGCATGTGGCCATTCATCCTTCCTATCCTTCGACATTTCTTTAGACTGCTACAAGCTTGGATCTGTTGCAGAAAAAAGCTGCCAGTTTATTCTGGCTAGGAGCCATGCCCATAAGCATTGCAACTCACAATTGCAGACTCACCTTTTTCACTTTTGCCTCTTAGAGCCTAACCTGTTGAAAAGCTTTTATTTCTTCTTGTTCCCTTCCCAGGATCTTAGATTAGTCAAGTATAAAATGCCTGATGCAGAAACAAAAAAGTTGTTAGGGATTCCCCCTAGCTCACATCAAATCATAAAAGCAGATTCCTTTCATTATTATTCACTCATTCATTGAGCTTGTTCCAGGAACGGAGCTGCCTTCTTTGCTTATTTCAGCAGAAAGCAGTTCCTTGATCACCCACAATGGACGATTGGCAGTTCTTAAAGGAGATGATCTTTTCATCCCCTCCTAACCTCACATTCGGAATGCACTCTGATCATTTTCCTCTCCTTTGTTCATCTCCCGTGGCAAATTCCTGCCAACCCTACCTCTACAGGCAGCCCTCGACTTACGACCCCAAATGAGCCCAAAATTTATATTGCTAAGTGAGACATTTCTTAAACGAACTTTGCCCCATTTTACGACCTTGCTGGTCACAGTTGTTAAGTGAATCGTTGCAGTTGTTAAGTTAGTGACACCATTGGTAAGTGAATCTGGCTTCCCCATGGACTTTGCTTGTCAGAAGGTCACAGAAGGGGATCACATGACTACAGGATGCGGCAACCATCATAAATATGAGCCTGTTGCCAATCATCCGAATTTTGATCATGTGACCATAGGGATGCTCCAAAGGACGTGTGAAAAACAGTCATAAGTCACTTTTTAGTGCCATTATAACTTTGAACGGTCACTAAATGAACTGTTGTAAAGCAAGGACTGCCTGTATTTGTACTTTTGGGGAGTCCCATCATTGTTCGTGATTTCTCTGGTGGTTTTAAAAACTCATAATTTCCTTTATTATTTTTGCTGTTTGTTGGCATTCTTTGAGATACCTTTTCTCGTCCTTTCTTGCTTCCTTTTTAATTTTTTTTTTTATTAAATTGAGACGGGGTTAATTTGGTGTGTACCAAGGAACAAATTAGCTGACAAATTGTCCCAGGGGTCATCTTAGGGACCAGTCACAGTTACAGCTTCCAAAAGTTCTGCCAATATAACTCAGAAGGATTATATATTAGCAACCTGTCTTGATTCATATCTCAAAAGGCGGATGTTTCAATATTTACAGTTTTCTGCCTATTACAATTATGTCATCAGCTCACACTCCCCCCAAAATTGCTGAATATGCCAATTATTGCTAATAGCATAGAAAATGCTTTTACAGAGAATTCTCTTTGTCAAAACAATACAGTAGGCAAAAACTATACAAAAAGGCATATTTGGGGAGAGAGGAATAAAGTTCATTATATCTCCTTAAATACAAGGCCTTTAAAGAGAACGTACATGGTAATGTAAACATGAGACGAAAAGAAATCCAGGATGGCAAAAACACAGAACACAATGAAACACAACTGAGTTGTAGAGTCCTTGGTGCTCTCTTGAACTTGATTGTTCTCTTGCAGACGTTACATTACCAAAGTAGCTAATATCATCTTTACTAGGTAATGTCATCTTTACGACTAGTACTGATGATGTTACCTAGTTTGGTAATGAATCGTCTATAACCAAGCTGAGAAAGGACTAAGGACACCACAGTTGAACTCTGAGCTACAAATATTCTCTTCTATCGGTAAACTGAGCTAAATGTACAAATCTGTCCAAGTGTTTCAGGTATTATTTATTAAAGAGGTCTAATTTTCCATAATCTCTATATTGTCCAGTTCATCTCCCTAACATAACCATTCCTTCCTCCTCCATGCATTGGGCTAATCCTGATTTACACGGTAAATATAAAATCTGGTTCTTCTTAATGGGGCGGGAAATACATTTATTTGGCAACCAAGCCTCAGGAGGGCTATTCCAATCTTTAGTGTTGTTGATAACGGAGGAAATTTTCATGGGAAACAAAATGTTTTAGCCGTGGATTCCACACATACAAAACTCATATGATAGATAGAACAGTTTGGCTTTTTAAAGGAATCATTCTTGACCTTTTGCCATGGAATTCCATCTCCCTTTAAGAGATGCTCGGTCATCTGTCAAAACATGAAGAGACGCTGAGAGAAGAATTTAACTATTGACAAATACCATGCAGGTTAGTCCTCAATTTATGATCACAGTTGGGACTGGAATTTTTTTCTGCTAAGCCATCATTAAGTGAGTCATTACATGACCATACCTGATTTTACTTTTTTTTTGCCACATTTTTAACTGAATATGGCTTCCCCCATTGACTTTGCTTGTCAGAAGCTAACAACTTGCGATCATGTGACCGTGGGAATGTTGCTATGGCTGTAAGTGTGAGGACTGGGCGTAAAACACTTTTTTTCAGCACTGTCATAACTAGTCATTAAACCAAAGGCCATTAGTTGAGGATTTCAGTTTTCCTCATCAGTTTAGATCAGCAAATCTCCTTGTTGGGCTGCTGGTTGGAGCTAATAGATGCTGTAGTCCAGGGGTCTCCAAACTTGGCAACTTTACGACTTGCGGACTTCAACTCCCAGAATTTTCAGCCAGCATGCTGAGGAATTCTGGGATTTGAAGTCCACAAGTCGTAAAGTTGCAAAGGTTGGAGACCCCTGCTGTAGTCCATAGACCTGGAAATGTGTTGTTATCTATAGTCCTTTGGTGTCTTATCTAAAAGATGATTATTCGTCATTTGCAAGAGGGAAATTATTTATAAAGCCTTAGTAAGACCACACTTGGAATACTGCATCCAGTTTTGGTCACCATATTATAAAAAAGATGTTGAGAGTCTGGAAAGAGTGCAGAAAAGATCAACAAAGATGATTAGGGGGTGGAGGCTAAAATATATGAACAGTTGCAGGAATTGGTAATGGCTAGAGAAAAGAAGAACTAGAGGACACATGATAACAGTGTTCCAATATTTGAGGGGCTACCACAAAGAAGAGAAGATCAAGTTATTTTCCAAAGTGCCGGAAGGCAAGACAAGAAACAGTGGATGGAAAGTTATCAAGGAGAGAAGCAACCTAGAACTAAGGAGTCATTTCCTTACAGAACAATTAATTAGTGGAACAGCTTGCCTCCTGAGGTTGTGGGTGCTCGAACACTGGAGGTTTTTAAGAAGAGACTGGACAACCATTTGTCTGGAATAGTATAGGATCTCCTCTTGAACAAGGAGTTGGACTAGAAGACCTCCAAGGTCCCTTCCAACTCTATTATTTAATGTAAATATCAATTATAAGAAGGTGCATAGTAGTTATTAATTTTGTGAGAAATACAGAGACTCTCGGAGCATACCAGGAGAAAAAGAGTATTTATGGCAAAATCCAGTCAGATAAATTATGCCCTCCAGCTGCAACTGAGCCAAAAAAATGGCCCGTATGAATAGAAACCTGAGAAATGAAAACCAACGGACACTGCCGTGATGGAACTGCAGTTTCATCTTCAGCATAAAGGTGCCACAACAGATGTGGAAGGGCAGCCTCTGCAACCTGCTTCCGTCACATTTAAGCCAACCAAAAACTCTGCAGAACACTGATGGGATTGATTGTATCCAAGAATCCATCTGCTCAGTTCCACATTTCTCCAAAAAAATCAAAAAAATAAATGATGGCACATTTCAGGGACCTTGAAGTCAGGATTTTAATAGGTGTTTCTAACACAATGTTTCCTTATCAGAGTAAGGTCAGAGAACGAAAGATCAATACGTTTGATGCCTTGAAGATGAAAAGGCAGGAATGAAAACGGATGTGTGTTTTCATATTTTACAATGGGTGTATGTGTGTGTATTCATATTTTACAAGAAACCAACCCAACTGTGGCAAGTGCTTTATGGATGGGGCTTTCTCTGCCGACAGTCACACTGTATGCGTGACAGTGCTGCAGTTCCAGGAACTCCTGCCCTAGTTCTGCCAGCTACAATTGGCCAACACACCGAAAGAGCGCCAGGAAGTCATTATTATGACTAAATATAACCGAGTTGACTGCTCTAAGACGTAGCTTAGCCTTCCCTATCGCAAAAAGGAAGCACAAAAATGAATTCTTTAAAAAATATGGATGCTTTGAATCAAGCCAGATCAGTTCACCGCCATGGACATGAGATATTTGTACTGGAAACACGATGCACTGAGAGATTTCAATATGGTTTATTAAAAAGCTATTTTAATTATGAATACATTTTAAATGTAGCAGTAAGATAGGTTTGGTGCTACCATTTGAAAAGGAAAAGCGCACCGAGAGACCATCATTACACTTGAAGATAGATTCCATTAGACCCCAGTCCTCAATGCAGTTTACAATCACAAAAGTTGTTGAAGCATAAAGCACCGTTTGGATTTTACAGCAGTGACCACCAGGAGACAGCAGATGCAGTTTAAATGCCAAGAAACGATTCTTGGTGCTTTGCACAACTTTTCTGCGCGACAAAGTTGAAGGCTTTTCTCTACTCCTGGAAGGGTATTTTTATTTTCTTCTTAATTGCATGGAAGGCCCTATTCCCTTCTAAAGAAAGATACGTGGGCCTCATTTGAAGCATAAATGATTTTGGCAACATTCTTCAGGATGTTTCTTTGCCTGTGTGCAATGCATGTGCACATACAGGAAGAGGTGTTTTTTTTTTTAAATAAATGTTTTCATCATTCAACATTTGTGTCTTGCTCAAAGTTCATTTCTTCCTTTCCCCCAATGTGCACATTTATGCACACTTTTGTCTTATTAAAATTGCTTGGGTGCATATTTGCACAAACCTAATAACTTGGCCATCCATGCAAGAGCACAAACATTTAGGGCCAACCACACCGATGGATCATCTTGGTTATCTGGCTGTGATCTGCAGATTAGTCTAAGAGGGAAAGGGACAAAGATCTGGGCCAATGTAGAGAGAATCTGGATGGGAGATTGAAGGACACTAATCTTATGAGTGGGTGGTTCTTTAGACAAAGGGTCTTTTTAATTAAGCTAATTTGCCAGTAATGTAGTTATGTTCCAAAAAATTGAGCAGAAACTTGTAAAGATTTCCATGAATGGCACATCCCAAGCTATAACATACTATATAGTGCCCAACCAACCAACCAACCAACCAACCAGCACCTGTCCTCCAGAGTTACTTGGTAGCTCACTCCTGTGGCAATTTCTCTACTTCCACTTCTGTACGGAGACACTGAGCAGTATCAATACTCCCTGGATGGGTGCTTGGGACATGACAAAATTTGTGTCAGCTTTTCTCCAATGGCTTGGGTGTACAAGGCTGAGATTCATATTCCCAAGGTTTTCCATTCCCAATTCTGTGCTTGGCTCTTTGCCTATTTATCTGTAAGTTGTATGTAAAATATTGCTTCTGTATAGGTTCTATACATCATCAACCACAATGTCTTTTTTGTTAGCCTCATACAGTACAAGATATCTTTTTGATTTATAATTATGAAAGTTCAAAACTTTTGGAACCTGCGTAAGCCCCAAATTATTACTTTACAGCTTACTGGTTGCTTAAATTTTGCCACAGAGCTATACACAGGTTTTAAATGATTTGAAGTTTTAATTCTCAAATAGTTCTTTTATGGCAACTTCATAGAGATCAATGACTTGGGCAAAATAAATATTATTCTTTCATGCTGTTTTAACCATTGCTTGCTCTTGACCTTTTGTGAAGTAGGAGCCCACCCATCATGGCTTAGCATAAAATGTAGAGCCAAGCTTCCATGGGGTGTTTCTACTTTAAGAGAAATGAGTAAATCTGGTCTGCGTAAAGACTCTTAACACAGAAGATTCTACACATATTGACTAAGGGTTCGTTGTTAGTATTGAAGGTTGCGATTAGTGTGAGTTCGACTAATGCAATATTTGATTTAGTGAGAATTGTATGTTGATACCAAGTTGTATTTAACGTGCCCTAAAATTCAGTTAATACAAGGCTAGCACATGTGCAAATGAGGCGAGGGCACGCACAATTGCAGTTTTAGATGCTGCTAATTTTCATGTGTGCAAAATGGAGAAAAAGAAGATTCTGTAAGTGGAAATAGTGCACCTTTTAAAAAGATGCTTAATATTACATTACAGCAAAAAAAAATGATATAATTGAGCAACTTGAATGTGGCATTGGCAAGGCTAAAATATACGGTAGATTTTTTTTGCTTTTATTTAGCTTTCTAAAACTACTCTGGGATTCTGTTAACCATAAATTAGATAGTAAGTATATCCCTTTTATCCTTTGCTGTAGTATTTCATTAATATATATTACCTATTTTCACCAAGCTGGAACCAATTACTACATTTTTCACAGAAATATCACTTCGAATGGTGTGAATTTGAATACAATGCAACCATTTTGTGGGATTCATTAATAGCCCATCTATGTTTAACCTTAGATAAGAATGTCTCTGGGCACTCAACAGTGGCAGGCTGCAAGGAAGAAAAGAGCAGGGAGATTTTGGGAAGGGGAAAAAACGTTGCTTTAAAAACATGTAAATAGATGTCTGTTAATATACCAAGTGGTGTTACATCACAGTGTCTCTCAGTATGAGCAAATATTATGTGATTGTATCTTGACTAGAAGTAGTGCCTTTCTACATAAATATGGATAGTAAAGTTAATATAGTGTAAAGAAGGGTAAATAAGTATCTGTAGCAAAGCTGAATAAAATTAAAACAGACTATTCAGACTTGCATAAGGTAATAAACAAAAGGCCTATTTGGACAGGAGGAGTAAGCAGGAGGAGTACTTCCATTAGTATGAATGGGATACGAGGCAAATCTAATATTCTCTTTATGTATTACTCCAATCTGCCCATACTCATTTTTCCTTCCTAATTCGCTGTCACTTGGATCAATGGGCAAAGTAACTCCACTAAACCTCCAGCGTTGTGCCAGATAACCTTTTTTCTCCCAACCAGGTCTCCAATGCAGACACATTTTGTTATGCATTCACTACTAGGATTAAAACAGTTAACACAAATTGTAACCAATTCACATTTTATTTAATTAAAATATTTCCAGGGTCTTCAAGATCAGGAGCCTGTAGCAGCACAAATGCCCGAGCTGCAAATCTACAGGGAGAATAGATTTCTTCAGCAAATATTGCAATTCCATATACTGACGAAAGTATCAAGCCACATTGGGGCTCCTGCAAGCTTAAGATGCAATGAACTTAAGTTTGGCTGATACGCTGACATTGATCATCTCCTTAGAGGAGAGGTGGGAAATCTTCGGATGTGCAAATCCTAGGTACCTCCCTTGTAGCTTCCCTCCCACCCCAAGCAGCTGAATGATGGAATGATTTCCACTGGAAATAAATAAAAAAGAATGTAGTAAGGAATTAATAGATTTAATGTACTTTGAAACACACACACACACATACAGAACAAAACAGGAAAGGAAAGGAAAATGATAAAACTGCCTCCAGCTACGTTTCCACTTTAAAACTTATGGTTTTCATTGGGCAAAACCAAAGGCAATTCTATTTTACAAAACTGTTGCCTACCTCTGGGCCCTTGAAAATTCAAGTTCTTGCTTTTTAACACAAGCTGGCTTGGATCAGTGTTGTTCCCAAATGAAATCCCCAAACACTGTATATACTTGTGTATAAACCCATCTGCAAATAAGCTAATTTTTTTTAATACCATTAAAAATATGCCAGCTGTGGATCAGACAACTCTGGACATTTTCATATATTTTAATTCTCAGGGTTGGCTTATCCACAGGTAATCTACAGATTATCAATTTATCATGGCATTTGGCAAAAAATGTGTAGACCATAGATGGAGTTATCCTCAAGTATATCATATATGGGATATAGGGGTACTTTAAAAAGCATTGTTACTGAGCATCCTTAAAGATAAGCCCATCTGTGGATGAGCCGAACTGAATTTTTGAGTGTATTTTGGCACCTAAATTGAGTATATATGATAAATACATTCTCAAACCTGTGACCTTTTATTCCTCTTGGCCCTTTGAAGTTCTAAATACTCTTTACCTCTAATTTTGATGTTTTATAACTCAGGGTCACTTTTCACAAGTTCTGAAAAGATGTTTATTAACATCCTCTCAAGACTGCTTCAGCCTCAAAGGACACTGGATAGCAAAACAACTAAAATTAAAATGGCACGATGATCATCCTGGGAATCCTTGCACCGCTTCCGCACTGTCACCCCCAACAAGTACTGATCACTAGACTTCAGGCTGAATAGACACATAAGCATTTCAGGAGCTGAAGTTGGGATCCCCTGTAGAATAGGCAGGAATGCTCCCCCGCCTGCAGTGCATGGTGTAGGCCTTTTAATAAATATCCTTTCACAGGAAAAAAATAGGAGCCATAGAGAACTGCCATCTGCTGGGACTCTCAGTCAGTGGACTTTTGAACCACTACTTTTTCTACTTAAATTTCATAGGGAAAAATGTGTGTCCTGTTTTATGTTAGAAAATAGACCTAAAGTCACTAAGAGTACATTGATTGGAATGGATCTTAGATGCACCCTCAGATACGGTCAAGGTTTATAATATCAACTGCTAATAAACTAATTTCTGAACATGAAATCTACACACACACACAGACACACACACACAGAGCGAGAGAGAGAGAGAGAGAGAGAGAGAGAGAGGGAGAGAGAATTCAGAGTTACAAATATATGTTGACAAATTGTCCTCAAGAACCATGTAATTTTTAAGCTTCAAATCATAGTAAGCAAATTTTCAGTTTTGTATTTTTGAATTGACAAGACTGGCTACTTCCTGCCAAATGAATCCTTCATGTAAAAGAAATTCACTTATTATACTAATTAGCGGTTTAATTGTAATGTGAATCAACATTGTTCACGTATCAAAAGTCTATCAGCTCTTTTCTTTAGATAGTACCAACTTTAAAAAGTTACGTTTTTTTAACTTTGCTAATTATTCTAAATTTCTGTGACATATGACATGCTCCTAAAGTAAATTTGTTCCCACAATGATAAAGTAATTGTGAAATGAAATAATGAAGAAAATCTTCTTTGAGGCGGGAAAAAAGGGTTTTTATAAAAATTATATAATTTGAATAATAAGAATCAGAGACGTAAATATAGAATAGCTCCAATGTGTTCTTAATAACCAGGATAATCAGATGTTACAATAATTGATTACATGTATGCCTTCATTATGGTAATGGTAAAATTCAGGGGTCTCCAACCTTGGCCAGCTGGCTGAGGAATTCTGGGAGTTGAAGTCCACAAGTCTTAAAATTGCCAAGGTTGGAAACCCCTGGTATAATCCACTAATCTGAAAAACCAAAATCCATCATGGTTCAAGTCAGAGAGAACGTTGTGATCTGCTCTTAAAAGTAAAATGTCTCCAATATTAACATAACGAACTAAGTCTGAACACAGACTGTGAGAACTTTTGTATGACCCAATACAAATGGGGACCAAATTTGCAAAAATGTGGAGCTTTCATGCATTTTTTTAAATTGCTAACACTAAAATACTGAGTGAAAATTCATAAAGTACCTTACTGCAGATCCACATATATGCCATAACGTGTTGCACTCCACAATCTATTAATTCCATATTAACTCTTGAGAAAAGTTATGATATAGATTAAATAGACTGAAGACTGCACCTTCTTCCTAATTTTACTAATTCACAGATGAAAATAATTGACCAGGCAGTATTTATTTAGATTCAGTCCAGGTGAAGGGAATAATAAGACTGTTAAGTGTGTGGATTTGAACTCTCTAATTTCAGAGTGCTAAATTGAAAGTGAATGTATTTGAGCGATAAGCAACCAATTACCATATCTTTCTACGTGTTCCTATTTATTCTTCACTAGGTCAATTGTCCTCAACTTCAGATATTTATGTGGGACTAATTAGATCCTGGTTTATGTCAGCTGAGGACAGAATGATCTGACTAACTTCATGCTAACATCCTGAATGTGTCTTCGGGGTACTAAATAAAATTGAGCAGAATCTTCTGCTTTCATTTTGTTTGATTTTATAACAGCTTTATTTAGCTTCACCCATTTCTGAGCCCAGCAGCCATTAAAATATTGCAGCACATTAAGTTAGTATCATATCTTTTATAGAAAGTTCCTTAGTTATCCGAAATCAATAAGAAAAAAGTGACACAGATTTCAGTCAAACCGAGATGTCACCATCACAACGTATAAAATCCAACAGGTATGAAGGGACTGAAACCAAAGCAAATATTAGATTGGATACAGCAGCAAATACAGTAGCTCGATAAAGCAAAAACAAACATCCCTGTAAATGAAGCCGTTTTCAAACAGTCGTGGGAAAAAACTTTAAAACTATCATAGTTTTGAAAATATCACTTATAATGGGAAATTAAAATAAATAGTTGATAAAAATTAATTGTCCCTGATCAAAGAGATCTTTTCAAGTGTAAAGGAGGTCGTGCCTCCGTTGAAGTTAAAAAAGATTTCTTTCAAAAGTATGAACAGTGTACAAGACCAAAATCGTAAAGGTAAAGGTTACCCTAATTCTTCCCCCAAATTTTGTAACATATTGCTGTACAGTCTTTTATAGATTTTTCTTTCAATATATAGTGGCAAAAGGCCTTGACAGAAGATACAAGAATATAAATAACCACGTCATTCATACTGCTTCCCCAAACCTTCCCCACAACTCTTCTTCCCCAAGGCTGGGATTAATTTGGATACAGCTTTGGCAAACATAAAAATCTTCTTTAATGAAGTTCCTCAAACAAAACAGTTAGCAAAATATTTGAATATTTGTGGATAATATCACATTTAAGGTAAACATCAAATCATGTACCAAAAACTTTTGATGGAAAAAAGAAGAAAAATCCTTAAAGTGGCACAATTCTCATACCACTGGAAAAATCAGAGGGGAAGAAACTAAATTAGAAACATTTAATGTGCATAGTTGGGAGGGGGATTCAATTATTTTTCCTAAGTTCACTCAACTGGATTTTTTTAAAATAGCTATTCAACTACCAAGCACCCAATATAGTAATTTTTGTCATTTCATGATTTCTGTTTAAAAACCTATTAAATTAATCCCTCCAACAAGCTGAATGAGTAGCTTGTCAAAAAAAAAAAACATGAATTTTTCATCTTTAGGTTGACCACTAATTTTTGTTTAATTGCAAAAGAGTAGTATCTGGGTCTGCAGCAAAGGCCTTCACTTCATCCTAGAAAGGAAATTACTATAACCACATCATACAGATTCTAAAACTATAAAAGTCTTAGAATGCAGCATCCCTTCACAGAAATCTGATAAAACTGAATGTAAATATAAGATGCTGCATCTTTATTTAAAAAAAAAATAAACAATTTAAGCAGACATAACATACATTTGTACATTAACTGGCCATTTCTGGTACAGAAACCCAGCACAGTATGCTAAATGTTATTGAATAAATGTAAATGCTACTTACATTTTTAAATACAATTTAGACAACTTTTTTTTAAATGTTTATATATATTTTTTAAAGTTGCACAGTTAACTTTTCAGCTGCTAGCTTTAATGCAACACATAGATAAAGTTACATAATTTTTAAAAGTTTTTTTTTTCTAGGGATTTTTTTTTCTCAAACTTCTGACCCACATCAAAAAGAAAGTAAAATAGTGGAATATAATTTAAAAAGAATTAGCTTCAAGTCTAGCAGCAAAGCCATTAAACCAAAATATATTTACTAATATAAACAGAGAGAAACGATGGTGCCTGCTGGTGCAGCCCCAGCTATCTTAAATCTACTCACAGAAATAAAAATTAAAATGTCTCTACAAAAATAGTCTGATTATTTAAAATAGGAGTAGAAGCCATTGCTACCTGATGAACTACCTAGGCTAAGTTCCTGAAACAGAGACAAGGGGTCGCTATTCTTTTTTGCCTGCTCAGGAGGGGGTCTGGGCTTGGGAGGAGCCCTCAGAGCACTTGCGTAGGACATGGCAGGTTTGTTCAACCCAGCACTGGGCTGGCTGTTGCTGTTGGATTCCACAATCTGCTTGTTGGGCATGAGGGGTGGGAACTGGCCCAGATGCTGGAGTACGTTGTAGTTAAAAGAACTGGACAACGGGATGTTTTCAACCTTCATCTGTTCCTCGGGGGATTTGATAGTCTTCGGAGGAACTAGAAAGAAAAGATCATCATCATCATCATCACCACCACCACCACCATTTTAAGTTAATAAAGATCACAAATAGATTGGAAAGCTACTTCTCAGGTTTCCTTTCCCGAAGATATGCAAAGCTAAACAAAATCTGCAGGAATTTGTCAAATGCTTCCAGTCCTGTAAGACATTTTAATTTGAAAGGATTTGAGCGATCTTTACAGAAGCTGTAGAAATTGTTCTTAAGTCGGTTTTATAAAGCTAGCCCAGATAGTTTGAGAATATATTGCCCTTTAAGGCCAAGATTAAAAACACATTATTGGTGTACTCTAACCATGCACAATCAGAACGAGTAAACAAGCAAACAAGGATACACCGCATACACACCTCAAGATTTTGTAACTTCAACTTCCAGAATTCCCTAGTCAGCATCATGATTAAAGGGGCCACAGATGCCCACCCCTGGTTTAAAGGGACAAGACAGTGACATTCACTCACTCACCTAACTGTTCTCTTGGTGGGATTGCTCTGTTGGATCCGTTGCATGGAATGTTCTGATAGGGGGCTGATGAAGAAGAGTTGACCCACCATTCGGGGGGTGAATAATTGAAAGAGGATGGGTTACTCTGGTCCTGAAGCTCTTGACACTGTCCAACATTATCTGGAGGAGTATTTAAACCTTCAGAACAAGCCTGGGTTGAACTAGATGACATTCTTCTTTGGTACAATGGCCTGCCAGGTCCTCTTGGTTCATACTGCATAAAAGAAGACAATCACTTGCAGACATGTCTCTATTAAATGTCCCATCTGAGTATCAATACGCATATTCTGAAACTGCCCTCAAAATAAACATGTATATTTTACTTGGTGTGATTTTATTCTCCAACACAAAGACATCCTATTCTTCACATTCACCATCCTGTTATGAGAATAGGGATATAAACAAACACTGCACTCAAAACTCTCTCATTTTTATATATCTCTATAACAGGATTAAATAACATTTTAACGTAATTTCAGATCCAGCCTTCTTTCAGAACAGTTAATTGTATTACATGGGACTACTGAGTTTTTCTTTTTATAAGTCCCCTTTGATTCCTAATTTTTCACTTTGAACTTTTAGTTATTGTAATGTTATTATATTCAAGCTTGTCTTCTACAAAATTTCTCCTGCATGGCAATTATATGAAGTATTTGCCAGTTGTAATTTGTCCTTCTCTGGTACCACTGATTCATTATATTGGTTGAATTCCTCCCCAGAAAGTAATTTTTAGGTTGTCCATAATACAGGCTATATAAACCTGTTTTGTGATACATGTTATGTTTACATCAAGCCTTTTCTCTTCTTTTCTTTTTGAACTATTGCTCTGTTATACCAAAGATAAAGCAAATAAGATAAAGAAAAGAAAGGGAAGTTTGAAGAGAGTATATTTGGATTCAGAAACTGCAGACGTATCTAAAGTCAGAAAAAGCTCTCTGGATGTGCTTAGAACCATGATGTCATATGCAAATGCTATTTTTAACTTTAGGTGCTTGTGGATTACCCTGAATATTTTAATGGTTTACAGGTCAATGCTTAATGAATACAACCAGAAATTAAGAAACACCATCATTATGAAAGTTTTACTTAAAAGAGCAACTATTCATAATTCATTATTTTAAGACTACCAAAACTGCAAAGAAATTGAATAGAATATAACACAAAAACCCAGACCCATATTATTTGTTAAAGAACCAGCTCAATTGATGCTATTTTTTCTTCTTTGCGGATGAGGTAAGAAATGAGAACACATAGAAAGACAAACAGGTATGGTTCTTCATTTTACTAATAATTTTTTCAAAATACTGGTGGATATCCCATAGGGAAAATATACTATTAACAGAATGGTGTTGGAATAGATGGAACCACCAACAAACAAGAGATTTATCTGAATAAATAGACATTTTGATACTTTATAGTGAATTAGAATTTCTCCTATTATTTAACAATAGTAGTAACAAAACAATCCCCCATCATTATCACCAAATTACATGACTGAAAGGAAGGAAGTGTAGTATATGCAGGATTGCGGTATGAGCATGGAACTTCACTCACTTGCTGGGTTTAGAATTCCAAAATTTAAAGTACTTTTGTACCAGGCTTAAATTAGTAGATTCAAGATTCAAGGGGGAAAATACTACAGTATTTTAGGAAACAGCCAATAGTTCTAATATGTAGCCCTGCTTCTAATATAGAAAGCTTATCCCTAGTGCATTTCTCAGCATTCTGTCTTACTCATTAAGCACCAAGTATCTGTTCCTGCAGCCTATTCAAGCACTGGTGATACTAAAATTAGAATAAGCTTATTATGAGTATTTTCACTGGATCCATTTGGAAAGCAAGTATCTTATTTATTTTTATCTCCCCTTTTTTAAAACAAATGATTCAAGGTGGCAAATATGCTTAAGTTATCCTTCCTCCCATTTTCTCCAGAAAAACAACCCTCTGAGGTGGGTTGCGCTGAGAGAGCAATACTGAGCCAAAGTCACCCAATTGGATTTCATGCCTAATATGTACTGGTGTTGGGGTTTAGAATTTAGTGACCGAAATCTAGTGAACAGATTTTTCTGACATTTTGTGGGAAATTGTGGCCCTCTCAGAGGCAAAGAGACCTGCTGCATAGACCACAGGCACCTAAGCAGGGACTGACTGAGTTCCTGCTTTTATAGCCAGGAATTTTGTCTTCTGATTGGTACAGGTTAGTGGGATCTGGTCTCTGATTTGTTCTTTGTTTGTGTCCAATCTGATTGGTAATATTGGTTCCTGGCTGAACCACATGTAATATAGCAGTTGCTTGCTATTTAGGCTTCCAGCACTTCCTTTCCTGGGATTGTAAAGTTTGTCTTTGTGGCAGAAGTTCAGGAAACTACTCTGACACGACTTGCTTTTCTAATTTCACACCACTGTATGGGTTCCAGTTCACTAAATTCCCATTTTAAACCAAATTCCCATGTTAAACACAGTTGGAACTGTTTTAAAACTATCTTTCTCTATTTTTCTCTAGAGGATTTGGCTTATCTCAGCATGACAGAGTTAAGACTTCCCAGGCTAAAGTGTTTCCCAACCAATGGATTTCCATTTATAAAATTACTTTCTTTGTCTCCATGCCCCTCATTTTACAAGTCCCTTGCATAGGAGTCCTGGTGTAAAGAATACCCAACCTGACAACATAAAAATATACAGCAAACGCAGGATTCTAATTTCTAAAAAATTTATTTCTACTTAAATGCCAAGTCTTGCCTAATTCCCTCCAAAACAGTAACTGAACTAATAGCACGTTGAGAGAATATTTAGATATTCCCAAATAAAGACAAGAAAACTTAGGCCATTTCTCTTCCTGATTAGCCGTAGTTTTCACATGGTTTCCGTTTTATGAAAAATGCCCCCTTAATCTACCAATTACTGTCAGCTTCATAAGGGGCGCATATGCCCTCAAGTCAGTGAAAATGCAACATGGCTGTGCCTAGTTGATACCAGCAACCCTGAAACAGAAGTCTGTATATCTGCTATCCAGGAACAGAAAGCCCATCCATCTTAACTGGTTAACAGAAAGCCCATCCATCTTGGCTGGTAAGGTTCTATTTCTACGCTTGCCCAGAGTTTCAATGAGGAGTTGATAAATGAGAAAGCAAGGAAGCTAACCTTGAGATAATAACAGCAGTGAATCTGCCAGGTTCATGGTTGAACAGAAAAATCAAAGAGGTTTGCTGATAGAAGGGCAAACTTCTTAATCAAGAAAAAGAATGTTATTTGTAATTCTTTCCTATCTTTCAGATCATGGCAACTGTCTCCCTTGTGAATACTATTAAAAGCCTTGGGAAGGAACTACCCAAATACAAGGAAATGATAGAGTAAAAAAAAAAACAGAAATATAAACTTTCTCCGTTAGATTATGTTAGATTTCATTCATAGCTTTAAAAAGAAGTTCCGCTTGAAAGCACTCTTGGATTTCAGAAAAAAAAGAGAAAGCTGTCTTCATGTTTTCTTCCCTTTTATTCCTCTACCCTTGAATTTCCCTCCGTTTTCCCACTATTAATCAAATGCATCCCTACTGGATGAATTTCTCCTGCTACTGAAGAGATTCTCTGAGATGGTGTTTAAATAAGATTGTACTTTAACCTGACCACAATTGTTCCCTGTTTGAAATTGTGTACATTTCTCAAGGTTTTTATCAATTGCCTATAACTCATAAGTATCTTGCATCTTTTTATCTAGCCTTGTTCTGAATTACTGTTAATAGATCTCCCAACCACTAAAGCTCATCAAGATGCTCCCCCTAAAACTGCTGATATAACTTCCTCTCCTTTGTTTGCACAGTCCCACTAGGATTAAAGCACACCTGTGAACAAAAAAATGCATTCAAAGCTTGTATCAAAATACTGTAAAGCAGGAAGGATAGCAAGGTAAACAGTGCCAAGCATCTGCTAATTCTGGAATTTTAAAAATAAAACTGCCATTGTCATTTGCCCTGCCAGCAAGTACTGCTAATTTTCTTAACAGAATAGATATTTTCAGAATGGAAGGCAAATATGTTTGGATCACTTTTGTTCCCATCAAAATCTGTTTAGATTATTTCCTTCAGCTCACCCTCAGGTTTGGATATGGAACTGAGGCCATTGATCATTCTTATAGATAACATGCTCCTGGGCCAAGCTGGGGGAATGCAACTCTCTTGGTCCTTCTTGATCTCTTAGTTGTCTTCAACACCAATTAATTAGAATTCTAATTAGAACAATTAATCAGTGGAATAACTTGCCTCCAGAAGTTGTGAATGCTCCAACACTGGAAGTTTTTAAGAGATTGGACCACTATTTGTCTGAAATGGCATAGTGTTTCCTGCCTGAGCAAGGGGTTGGACTAGAAGACCTCTAAGGTCCCTCCCAACTCTGTTATCCTATTCTATTCCATCAATCATGTATCTTCAGAGGCTGGGAATAAGAGGCTCCCAATGATATCTATCTGTACCTGTGTTGGGAAAGAGCCAGCTAGGCTGGAAGGTGGGGTCAAGCTTATGCCACTTGCAGCTGCGCAATGATTCCAAGCTAGGCACTTGCTTGATCCCTCCTTCCAACCTAGCTGGCACTTTACCAATATATTGCTTTTTCTTAGCTATCTCCTTTCTTTTGTTCTTCCATTTTAATATATTTTAAAATACAAAAGAAAAATGGCCTGCTACAACCAATGTCTGTCCTACACTAAAGACATAGCTTCCAGAAGGAGAAATAACTGATTCCTTGATATAAGATGGGTTGTTATAACTGTGTTATTGAATGAAACAAAACAGCACAGCAAATGTGTTAAGGGTTAACAGGTATTATAAAATTGGCATCAGGACAAATATTCAGATTAGTTAAGTCATGCTATTTTCTAACATTTATAATTCTATAGTGGAATATGAGTAAAAGCTAATTAAGTCTATTCTTTCCTCAGTTACCCATTTAAATAATACATTTATTCGAAACCTTTCATCTTTATGGTCTAGATGAATAAAACAACAAAGCTTTGTCTTTGTCTTTAAAAAGTGACCTTTCAACTGATTCTACTAAAAAAAAAAAACCAAAGAAATTTGAATTTTAGAAGAAATGAAAAAAAAACTATAAAAGATCTGTAACATTTCCATTACTATTTTCAGAGTCCCACTAAACATAAATCAAATATTTTAATGGATGTTCGTTCCAATGTCTGTCAAATAATAATTCCTGGTCTCCGGCTGTGTTTTTGAAAAACATAAAATTAGATAATAGGACTTAAAGTAGCTATTTTGCTATTTTTACTACTAACTTTTCTTTTTCTACTACCAGTTTACTGCCAACTTTTCTTTCCTATTTTTGGCAAATGCTAGATACCCCACTGAGGGGTTGCTTATATATGAAACCAGAGATATAAGGTTTCATATATAAGCAACTATAATTCAGTTTTGACTCCTGGTGACTTTGTGGACAAGTCTTGTCCTCACAGTTTTCTTGTCCATATTTTCAGAATTGTTTTGTCAGTGTCTTCCTAAGATTGAGAAGGAGTGACTGGCCCTAAGTCACCCAGTTGGCTTTAACACCTAAGACAGGGGGACTAGAACTTACAAACTCCCAATTTCAACTGCTTTAACTTATAATATCAAACCGGCTCCCTTGAAAAGACTGGACACCTAATTTATCATTCAGAAGCTTATCAAAAATCACCACTTTAAAAAGAAATAAAATTAAATTGCTAAAGTTGAATTTTCAGTATCTCAAAAATAACTTGACCATCTGGTAAATGGCATAAAAAGCAGTAACACCTGATACTCAACCAGCTACAGTGAAGCAACAGCAACAGCAACAACATGTGGAGCCTTGCCCAAAGTCACTACCAGAATGATGAGTCCTATTTCCTCCAGCTTTTAAATGCTATCATTAAGCAGAACTCCTCATTATAGATAGTCCTCGACTTATGACCACAATGAAACCCAAAATTTTCATTGCTAAGCAAGACATTTGTTCAGTGAATTTTGCACCATTTTATGACCTTTCTTGCCACAGTTGTTAAGTGAATCACTGCAGCTGTTAAGTTAGTAACATGATTGTTAAGTAAGTCTGGCTTCCCCATTGACTTTGCTTGTCAGCAGGTCGCAAAAGGTGATCGCGACAGTGCAACCGTCATAAATATGTGCCAGTTGCCAAGGGTCTGAATTTTGATCATGTGACCATGGGGAGGCTGCAACTGTAACTGTTGTAAGAAAAATGATGATGTCACTTTTTTCAGTGCCCTTGTAACTTTGAACAATCACTAAACAAATGTCAAGGACTATCTATATAGGTCAAAATAAATATATTTTTCCAAGTGAAACTCAATTCCTGCTGACTCTGTGGAGACTTCTTTGCATTTTTTTTTTAGCAATGCTACAAAAATTATTTGCCACTGCCTTGTTTTGAAACGTTGTAACTTCCTAGTTTAGGCTATAGCCTTGGAATGTCCTGGTGGTGCCCATCCAAGTATCAAACAGGTCCAACCCCGCTTAGCTTTTACCCACCCACCCCAACACAATTAAATTTAAATTGGTGCTGGAGCAAAAGACACAATTATACAAACCGCACAGGCTACCTACCTCTTCTAAGCTATGCAGAGAAGAAGCAGATACTGCTCGTGAAGTGAGGGGGTGAAATGGTTCCTGACCAACTGCGTGCTGATGATTTTGTATTTGTATAAAAGGGTTCGGTTGTGATCTATGAGGCAATGGAGGTATACCATAATGAAAGCCTTGCCCCATGAGATGACTCTGGTGTAAATTAGCATAGGTCCATGATCCATCTGGCTGCAGGTATTTCAAGGAAGGTGGGGTCAGGTGTTCAGATGGCACTGAGAAAGGGGGATTGTACATTTGAGGCAAATGCTGCTGAAATGCTGGATTGTTAGAGATTTCAAGGTCTCTACTCTCAGAGAAATTAGGAAAGTGGCCACTGTGGTTTGAGTTGCATGTAGGAGAGAGGAGTGCTGGTGGACTTCTGGGCTGCACTTGTCTATATTGCAAAAGTCTTGATTGAGGTGGCGGCATTTCAACGAGGTCCCTGTTTTCAGTTTGATCACGATGGGAGAGCTCTCGAAGCAAATCCTGGAATCTGGATTAATGAGATAATGATTGCTCAAGTGAGATAAAACGCCCTCCAATTAACAAGTAATATTACAAGAAGGACAACACATGTTCTTTTAAAATGCAGTTATCCAGGCTGTGCATAAACTTCAGCGAAAGTAGATATCGCCAGAGTAAAATTATCAATGGGTTTTTAAATTATATATGTCAAGAAAGAGGGATGTGTGTTTGTGTACTCATTAAAAAAATTATTACCATCTGTAAATATAGTAAATGATCAACCAGAAATGTAAGCAACAAAAAACCCAAAACAAAACAATAGATAGCAAAACCTGGATTTAGCAATCCAAATGGGATATTAGTCCTAAATACCCATTAAATCAAAAAATGTCATTTGTGGCTATTTACATCATTTGTATAGTGAAGGCATTTTGCCAATAACATAAATTGATGTGAACAGTTAAAATTAACATAAATTTAACTCCCTCACCCAGACTTATTTGGGAAGGGGAATCCAGGGAGAAGTCTGATTTGCTGAATCCACTAAATGAGGTTCCATTAGATCAAAGTTTTCACTCATGAGATATACACATGATGGCGACCCCCACCCACAAAAAAACCCCAACATTTTAAGGGAAGTAAAAAATATTCCATCGCTGTATAGTTGTGTAATTTCTACCAAATGATAATTACTTTGAATATGTTGCCTCCGTTTCGTCTTCAATATTGTTGGCAAGTTTCCAGTTTGCCCTGACTGGCTGCTGATGCAGTCCCATGGACTGCTGAGAAAGGTGGGATAAGTGAGGGTGATGATGGTGAGAATAAGAAATATTGCCCTGACTGAGATAGGCATTATGCTCATTCCATTGCTGTAGTCTTGCTTGCTGTTGCCTTAAGGTTTCCAAAGCTAAATTCCCATGAATACGATCTGTAAAAAGGGGGGAGGGGAGAGAGGAGGAGAGAATAATTACCCAGCTTCTATATTTAAGAGCTTTGTGCTTAAAAATTGCTTTTTTTTCATATGCACATGCCTAGAGAGACTATCAAATACTAGCATTCCTTGCTAAAATTGTGCTATCCTCCCCAAAAAAAAAATGTTTCAGCAGCTAGGATCCATATATCTAAATGAAAACTTACTGTCAGATTCATAAATAACTTGAAAGGAACACACCATTATTGCCTCTTTTTTAAAAATCCTGAAATGAATGTTAGTTTTGAAGAGGTCCTCTCCCTCAAATCCTCCTGCCGTGTATCAGCTTTGGTGGCCTGACCATTATTTCTTATTACATCAGAGGAAGATTAGCTGCAATGATTTCATCTTTGTTTAAGATCCTGGTGAGTAAGCTGATATTAGATTGCAGCTCCATTTTAAGACATAGTAAGGAAATAATGTAGCCAAAATCAAGCCACTAAAGCTTGCATAAGAAGGCGCAACACAGTTAGGAGTAGGAACACAACGCCTAACTTTTACTGTAGTTTAGGAAACCGAGATCATTACACTCAAAATAGCACATAGTCTGAGAATGGGATAATTAAGGAAGAATGTTTGCAGAAGTTACATGGTTGAAGGCTGTGGACTAAACGACCTTCAGTTCTGTGAACAATGAAAAATAAACGGTGATTTTTGTTCAATCAGCAAAACATAAACAGAAAGGATTTCAATACTATGCAGTGGCCTGTACACCAAACATACAATATGCCAAACACAATTCTTTGCATTACACACCTCCTCTTTACCTAAGCAGACTGCCCCAATTTAAACCCCTAGACTGTAGCCATGGTTACTTACCTAATGGTTCTCCCACAGACACTCCTGGAGGATTCTCTTCAATGAAGTGGTTCAAATGGGATGGCATCATGAGGTTAGGCTGTGCAATGGGTCTCAGGGGGCTACTGACATCTTGCAGCACAGATGGAGGGAGCTGTTCTAAAACTGAAGTGTCTGTACCAGGGGAATGAGGTCTATGTGGAACTGGATTTTTAAAGAAAGACTGGTTGGGGCCAGTTGGAAAGGCAGGAGAGAGCTGTGAAGATGGTGGTTGCGGCTGCTGATTTAAATGATTGTGTTGCTGGACTATCTGGCTCTGCGGAGGAGGCATTTGGTTATGTTGTTCAGACAAATGATTCTGTTGTTGACTTAAGAGATTCGGCTGCGGTGGCACAGGATATGGATGCCTTGAAATTTGGGCTAAGTGCTGGAAGGGGCGGCTAGGAACAGCATACTGGGCTTGGGGAGGAGTGAGGTGAATGTTCAGCTGCCTGGGGTTAAGATTATCTTTGCGGTGAAATTTAGAATTAGGATATGAAGAACTGGAACGCGATTCAGGGCTTCTATTTTGGGGATTTGCTTCTAAGTCAACCTGGAGGAAATTACACAAATTACTTGAGTTAAAAATCATTTAAGAATACAACCAAATCTCCCCTAAGCAATGAAACTACACAGCAAATTATTTTAACACCAACTCAAGCATGTGGTATATAAAGAAGGTGGGAAAAACAAGATGTAGAATGAAGAAAAACTATTGTAAAGCTTAGATACATTTTCTCCTTGAAGATACGCTTAACTGAAAACATAGTTTACCAATGAATATAAATCTACTGATATAAAATATGTCATATGTATTTTTAAATTTTACATGTTCTATATAAAATATCATTTTAAAACTATTTTGATTATTACAAGCTACAGAGGCACTAAGTTTTGTGGTCTTATATTTCTAAGATGAATATTAAGACCTCGTTATTGTAATCCATTTTAGAAAATATTACAGAAGAAATTAATTACTCACTTCTTCCTAATTACCATAGTAAGTTAGTAAAAGAAAGACACCCACATAAAGCTTTAAAAATGTTCACTTCTAAAGAAAAACGTCAATGTAATGCAAATGCCACTCCTTATTTCACTTTGCTTTGGGTCTTTCCATCACCCTCTCACTGTTGACTTATTCTCTCATTAATTCTCCCTAATATTCCTCCTTAAAGGGGGGAGGGGCACGGGAAAGGGGACAACGACCAGAAGCTAATTTTAATTTTTCATCAAAATGCAGATTTTTTTGAATTAAATTGTCATTAAAATGTTGAGATTGTCTAATATCTATACCCATGTGATACTCTCATGTGATTCATAGTTTTCAAGTTGAATAACATAAAACCATGCAAATACTTTGCCACAACAATGTATAATACTATGATCCTAAAAGCCCAAACTTGCATAGACTTCGATCACCAATGAACAGATTAGGTTCATTAAACCAATAAGCACTGATAGGCTAATGAGTCAAAACTCTCTAGTGACCACATTTTGCTTTGACAATTGTACTCCCTTTTTAAAAAATATATCTCAAAAAGAATATTAAGAGCTATTGAACTTTTGCTAAAGCATTGTCTATCAAGCTTTTTTTATTATGAATAGTCTAGAAAGTCAGGCTGTATAAAAACAAAACAACCCCCTCACCCCTACTGAATTCAATATTATTGAAATAAATTCTCAAAATTTCCTGAAATGGATTAATTGTAGTACTGTCATTACAGGTTGTCCTCCATTGAGCCTAACATTTCCATTGCTAAGCGAGATGTTTGTTTTGAGTTTTGCTCCATTTTGTGACATTTCTTGACACAATTGTTAAACGAATTACTGCAGCTGTTAAGTTAGTAAGACTGCAATTATTAAGTGAATCTGGCTTCTCCATTCTATTTGCTTGTCACAAAGTTGCAAAACGTGATCACATGACTTCAGGATAGTGCAACCGTCATAAATGAGCCAGTTGCCAAACATCCAAATTTTGATCATGTGATCATGGGGATGCTGCAACAGTCATAAAGTGTGAAAAATGATTGTAAGTCAGTTTTTTCAGTGCCATTGTAACTTTGGTCACTAAATGAATGGCTGTAAGTCGAGGGTTACCTGTACTCACTGCGATTACTAGGAATAGTCTCTTATCTACTGTAAACAACCCAAAATGTTGACCACTTCACCATATCATTTCTCCTAATACTATTGCTTAGGTGAGTCTGCACCCATAATTGTATTTTCCCTCTAATATATCTGATTTCCAAAACATTTCAAAATAATAATACAATGGGGCTTCAACATTATTGGAAGCAAAATGAAATGGGAGAGACACCCATCAGGTATCACCAAGGTAAATGGGAGGAATTGGTGTTATTGCTCTGGGATCCAACTGAAGCAAGCTTGTTATAATCTGAATGGTGTCTTGACAAATAAATTTTCTTTTTTGTGTTACAATTTAAATTGTATTATATAGTAACACAGAGATCTTTACTTATTTTTATTTAGGTGCAGTCATTATTGCTGTGTGCTCAGTTATTCTGCATCTTGATTCTTTTGGGGCTGTCCATATTTTTACAATACCTACATTATCCATGTTTCATAGGCATCACACAGGAGGAAAAAATAATAATGTGCGTACCTGTTTGGCTTCTAAAGAGTTTTTCTCAGGTGTCCGAATTTTACTGATTTCAGGTCCAGCACCAGGCTCATTTTTGCCTAAATAAAATAGAAACCTCATATAAAATTCACTTTTAATATTCAACTTAAATTATACCCACCATAATCACAGTTGAAAGTTATTAAGCCTAGAAGTGTGAAACATCAGTATTTTCAATCTTACTTTGATGATCACATTTAAAATATTATTTAAAATTTAAAGCAAAGGGACAAATATTAGATGGTTAAGGAAAAGAAAATATGTTTATGATATTACTTTAATAATTTTTTTCACTTAATTTAAATAATTATTTTACTAATAATGTTTTCAGCTTCTACTAATAATTCCACATTGACAATCAATTGAACTACCTTAAAAATTACTGTATAAAACAAGAATACCTGTGCATAAGATAGTATCAGATGAAAAAATAAACCAATTTAGGGTAACAAGTTAATAAAAAAGAAGAAGAGCAAATGTGAATCTAAAAAACACATTTTTCTATCTATCAGCTGTGATAAACAATAAAAAAGCATACAAATTAGAAGCAGGAATTTATTTTTCTCAGATATATCCATATAAATAATATTCACTTTTTACAGTTACCCAGACTAAATAACCAAATTTTGTACTCAACAATTAAAAACAGCTTTTAATTGTTTAATTTAAAAAGACCTTTTTAAAGTACAACAATCTTTGCTCGATAGATTAGCTGTGATTTTTTGGTTACTGATAAACTAAGAAACTATGGGCAAAACCCAGAGAATGAAGCCATGATTTAAAATTGGTTTCTATGCAATAGCTTCCTGGGAAGTCATTAACATGGTTCATCATTCAGTTGTAATATTATAGCTAATTGTGATTAGTGGTATGATCACAAGAAAGGAGTAGAAAATAAGCATTTCATGTCTCAATTTATTACACTGCAATTTGATCAATACCACTGCCGATTCAAGCCTGCAATGTTCTTTCCTTAGATCAAGTACAGAACATTACTTAACGTTCTATGAAAAAGATGATGAAATACGTTTAATCCACTTCCTGCTCCTGAACTACTTGACTGGAAGATGACCAAAGCAGTTTTGGGTAATTACCAATTACTAATTTATAATCTACTTTTAGATAATCCAAAGGAGTGCAAAATCATTTTGGTCTTGTTATCTACATAGGAAAATAAAACAGGACAATATAGCTCCAGATTTAAATCTTGAATTTAGGAAGGTAACTAGAAAATCATCAATGATCCAGATCTATCATGAAGCAAAGACACACAGTGAGCTGGATACTTCATTAGATTCACTACTCAGATATTTTCTGACCATCCTCTCGAAGCTAAATATCTTTATTCATTTTCTAGTCATCTCCATAGAAAACTATGGAATGATAAAACCAGAAACATTCCCCAGCAGATAAAGATAAATTTAAAATACTGCCAGAATAGAAAGGTATAATTTGTGTGACTTACTCATAAAAGGATATTTTAAAACTTAACCTCTGAAATAATAAGCAGCTATGAAAATTTCATACAAATGACATTTGTTTCTTACTCTTCAGTCAGCATACATTATGTGATACTGATAATGAATGATGATATATTCGTTCATCTTCAAAATGTGAGACTAAGAGAATTATCCTCAGAAATGAATGTATTTGTGCAATATGTTATAGAACACGGAAAAGTTCAGCAGTGAATGAATATGAAAATATTTTGCTTTACCTAACTCCATATTAAAACTTGCAGAATTCACAAATTTAAGGTACCTCGAGTATAAGCCGACCCGAATATAAGCAGAGGTATCTAATTTTACCTACGAAAACTGGAAACTTATTGATTCGAGTATAAGCCTAGGGTGGGAAATGCAGCAGCTACTGGTAAGTTTCAATAATCAAAATAAAGACCAATAAAATTACATCGGGAACAGGAATCGGCCAGAAGGGGGTCGCACAAAAAAACAAAGGGTGCTAGTCTGGAGGGACCCATGACTCGAGTATAAGCTGAGGGTGACTTTTTCAGTACAGTATATACCGTAATTATGAATCACCATTCTCTTAGCCCTTCTTTTAAAGGAGTAAGAAGCTATACAGGTATTTTATGATACTTGACTTATGACCACAATTGAGCCCCAAATTTTTGTTGCTAAGTGAAACATTTGTTAAATGAATTTTGCCCCCATTTTACAACCCTTCTTGCCACAGCTAAGTGATTCACTGCAGCTGTTAAGTTAGTAACATAGTTGTTAAGTAAATCTGGCTTCCTCATTGATTTTGCTTGTCAGAAGATTGCAAAAAGTGATCACATGATCCTGGGACACTGCAACCATCATAAATACATGTCAGTTGCCAAGCATTTGAATTTTGGCCATATGACGGTGGGGATGCTGCAACTTTGTAAATGAAAACGGGTCATAAGTCAGGTTTTTCAGTGCCATTATAACTTTGAACCATCACTAAATGAATGGTTTTTAGTCAAGGACAACGTGTATACAACCTAGTTGAATTATCACTTGTAAAATAGTGAATGTGTTTCTTTAAATGCCTCTTGTAGGATGCACAGACATCTAGAACATTAACTCTTATATCAAAAGCAATTCAGACACTGGGAAGCTGGGGAAGTTTATCCAAAAACAAGCTGGTAAGTATCACACTGAAATTACTTTAGTCTACTGGCATCTCTCTATTAAAAATTTACTTCTATCTATTTTCCCTTTTTAGTCAAGCTTCAAGGAGACATTTATGTGTGAATTTTTCAAAATGTTTCAAGAAGAGGAATACATTGAAATAGTCAAAAAGGTATTGTTTCCTTTGTACATAATTTTTAGCATTGTCAAAAAAAAATGTGTTCCTAGCTTTGATGCAAAACTAGAAAGTTCTACCATATTTATTTTTCTCTGTGAGTCACAGATTAAATCTAAATTATCCGGTCCAGGCTTCTCTCTCTATGTTACATTTAAACTCCACTTCTTTTAGTAAAATACTTGGGAGAAATGTTTTAAAAATAAATACATAATAAATGCAAAGGAAAAATGTAGAATTTTAAACTATTAAAATTTACTTTAAAATAAGAGTATTTTAATGTTCTAAATATTTGTTAATTTTTAAGATTCTGGGTAAAATTGGGAAAATAACTCCTATTATTCTAATATATTTTCCATATTCAGTTTTTAGATGAAGTGTCTTCCACGGAAAGTAAAGAGCCAAGTGTCATGAATGAGCCATTGCATCTAAAAGAAGGGTAACTTAATGCAAAGTACACTGTGCAAGGCTGTAATTGATTTTTAAAAAATACATCAAATAAATATGTAAGATTTATGACACTTTATAGTAGTTCCAGGCAGAATTGTAGTCTTTCATTTGCAACTACTTACGTGTTTGAAAAAGTTGCCCTGAGTGTTAAGGCTTTAACGAGTGTTAAAATTTGGGCTTTTGTAGGGATTCCTATTGATCTAAATATAAAATACCTTGTTCCCATGAACAAGATTGCCTTCCCCTACCCTTTTACTATTTCTATAAATCAAGCATGGGCAAACATTTCAAGTGCGAATTGCCATTGTTTTATGCTGCCGAGAGGTATGAAGCCAGAAAATAAAAATTAACAAATAATTAAGGAGTTCAAAAATTATAGCCTTAAAGGAGAATATTTGTAACTCAATGTTGAGATGAGGGTTCCTTGGTGCTCTTTGAGCTTGGTTATTTTCTTGTAGACGTTTCATTACAACAACTAGGTAATACCATCACTATTGGTGTTAACGCAAGCACTTTCATTTCATTTTTAAATGAATTTCATGAACGATATCTGGAAGTGGTATAGACATTACCTTGTTGACTTTTACTGTAGTTTAGAAGTCCATGAGGTTATTTATAAATGGGATCTATCTATACCAGGATGTTCTTTTATACAATGAAGGAAAATACAGGTAGTCTTCGACTTAACCTGGAAAAAGTGACTTAAGATCATTTTTCACACTTACAACCATTGCAATATCCTCATGGTGACGTGACCAAAATCAGATGCTTAGCAACTGATTCATATTTATGACAGTGTCCCAGGGTCATGTGATCACCTTTTGTGACTTTCTGACAAGTGAAGTTGATGGAGAAACAGATTCACTTAACAATCGTGTTACTAACTGAACAACTTCAGTGATTCGGTTAACAATTGTGACAAGAAAGGTCATAAAGTGAGGCACAATTCACTTAACTGTCTCAACTTAGCAACAGAAAATGGGCTCAGTTGTAGTCTAAGGCTATCTATGTCAAAAAAAATCTTTAAATTTTGTAAGCATTTCTTGCTTTATGTAGTAAATTACAGTAACAGTACCAATAAAATATTATTCTAGTTTATTCCTGTGGTTTTTTTTACTTTATTCAATTTTCATTAATATTCCTAGATTAGGTTCCACAATAATTTTGAGTTTGTAGGAAAATTGTGCTTTTAAAAAAAATATTGTGAGTGGTACAAACCTAGTATAAAATTTTAATTGAACCCTATATTCCAGTTTTTACATGTCACCTTTCATACAAGAATAGAAAGTACAAAAACAGAGAGGGGAGAAAAAGAGAAGAGGGCAAGAAAGAAGAGAGTGCCCAGAGAGGAAAGGAAAGAAAAAGTTATAGGAAAGAAACTGTATGGCATTTTGTTAGCATGCCTTCATGCTGAATCAGGGAATCAATCCTCAGTACTTACTTGTTCTGCATATGGCTGTGGTAAGCCATGTTCAGAACAAAAATACTATGATAAGATCAGAAGTTGAATCCATTAATCTAACTTGTAAATGAATACACCTGGATAGCCTATTAGAAAATTTGAAAATATCTGTGAAAAATGTTCTTGTATTTGTTTCACAGGGAGATGTTCAAAAGAGCACAAGGAAGAACTCTTATTGGAAAAAAGAATTTCAAGAAACGTCGGTTCTGCCTTACAAGTAGAGAACTCACTTATCATAAGCCACAAGGTATTGTTCTTTCTTTTTTTAATGTTAATCTTTCAAGTTATGCAGCTTGATCTGATGGTGATAAACTGATTATATTCTTTAATTCCAATGGTTAAGA